>JXXA01015454.1:0-33692 GCA_000956255.1 Anopheles punctulatus
CCCCCTGTGCTCCGGCCACAATAAAGGGGCAGCAGCAGACGAAGAGAAAATTGATCGTCGTGACATGCTACGCGTCGTGGATTCTGTTCCGACGCGGGCTCCCGCGGGAACGCTTCTTGTTTTATCGATCTATTCAGCCTCGCAACAAATATGCGGCACAAAGCAAAACCGAAAAAAAATATCCACCACATCCAACGGTCGCATCTAATGTGGCGTCGTGCCCATTTCTCCCGGCTCGGTCCCGTAACTTTATGATGCCCGATGGACAATCGGCAATCAATCGGCATTCAGCAGGAAAGGAAACGATCCAGCTGCAGCAGCTTGTCGTCGCTGGGCCGTCAACGAAACGAGCGCGCAAAAAGGGCATTGTGGCAACGGGCATAATGATGCATAAAATGCAATGTGATCGAAGCTAGAGATCGGATCATGTGCGCCTGCCAAACGGAATGGACCGATAGAAATGATCAGATTTATCGACCATAGAAATAAACCTGATGTAGGAGCGACGGTACGAAGACCCGTTGCATGAGAGCATTTGGAGAATGTATGCTTTGTTTTAGAAAAGCTGATAAAATCGTACGCAAACAGGGATGTTGGTGCTCGAACATAGCGTTTTTATTGCACAAATATCAACAAACGTCAAGATGTTAATTTATGAAAATCTTTTATGTTTATTCACGTTCGTTTTAAACAAAAACAGAATAAATTAAAAAAATGGAAAAAAGATATTTTGGACAAGAATGGTGAGAAGTAACTTCATAAAATAATATTCATTTTAATTTGATGCGAATGAAAAAAAAACATGGGAACGTACGGTCCTAACGGTCCTAAGATTTCCGATGTGGCCTACACAACTAATCTAATCTAATCCTACACATTTATGGTGTCATTTAAAGAAGATAACGATAACACGACTTAGCATGTAATGCAAATCAGAAAATGTGCTAAAATACAATTCCAATTTAATTAAGACATCGTTGTCATAAATGTTCTCTCCTTGCTCTTGCTAATGAAACCGGATTGCTTGTGTTCTCTCATTTATCTTTCTCTCTCTCTCTTTCTTATTTTTCTCTCTATCTCTCTCTCTCCTTCCAAAAAGTTTGAGAAGAGCACCCGAAGCGACCACTAATCGATCCTAAAATGTCCCCTCCGCTTTATGCGTGGATCATGAGAAATGCAAACGACACTTTCGTCGCGTTTCGTGTGTCATCAAACACACAAGCGACACGATGGGACGAAGCGGAGAGACACATGTTTACTAATGTTATTATGCTACCTAGCGGGACGCCGACCCCGGGAATTAATGGGTGTTTTCTTGCGCCCCCCGAGAGCCACCGAGCGCCCCAAAACGAGCGTACATTCATCTATCTAGGCGGTAAGAACCGCCACCACCGTCTCCTGTTCCGCCTGGCTATGTCAAACCTTGCGTTTGACCGTCGGCAGAGTGAGAAGAGCTAGAAGCCAAAAAGAAAACACCTCAACCACACAACGTTCCGCTCGCCACAACAGGCCGAGAAGCAAAACTAGGTTACGTTCACTTTTCTTCATCCGCCTTCATCGGTCGATCTCTTTCACTCCACTTGGCTTCAAGCACGCCGGAGCGGAGTGTTTACACGCTTTTCCACTGCGTATCGGGCGCGATCACCGGTGGCTTTAACCGGAGGTTTTCGCTTGCGGCAGACGTCTTGCTGCTTCCGGTCCGCCGCGTTCGTCGTGAGCAAGCGTGTGCGACAATCAAAATCATCTCAAAAGTACAAGCGAAATTGTGCAAAAAACCAAAAAAACAAAAAACAAAATCGCCACCGACGCGGTATCAACAGCATAGCTCTTATTCTGGCACACTTTGCTTCGTCCGGACAGGTGTGAGTTGCAAAGCAACACAACCAACAGAGCAAGAGAAAGAGAGGAAACCCAAGCCGGAACATCTCGTGAAAGAAATATCATCACAAAGGAAAACGACGTGCCGTCCGACGATTAAAGATCGCATGCGGTTGCACTCGCCGCTACAAGATATTGCCTCAGGGCAGGAAGAAAGTTATACATTTTTTGCAAGGAGCCCCTGCAGGATGGAGCGGATGAGGAATTTGTGTTCCCGCCGCTCTGGATTGGTTAAAAATAACGATACGGAGTGTGACTTCGAGTGGCATGGTTTGTTGTTGCCTCGACGTGTGTTAAGTAACGCAATCGGCATCAGTCACGGTGATTGGTTTTCGGGAACGCAGGACAACCCACGATTTCCTTCGGTTGCATGGGAGTGACACTTCTATTTTTTTCAAGCTCCCATCAACTCTAATTGCACGATAATTACGCATATCACTTACGAACCCGTCGCTCGTCGTCCCGTCCCATTAGTCTTAGCAGGGAGCAGGGTGGCGTTGCAGCGGCCACCAAGTTGCAGATAAAGCACCGTTAGCAGTGCATTTGCGCTTATACATCACATGCAACAAAACAAACGCACGGTGACTAGATTATTGCAAGCGAGGTTCAACAAGCGACTAGATTATTGCCTCGATGTTGCTACCGTACGCGTTCGGACGGGCACGGTACGACCTAGAAGTGGGCTAGAATTGCACAATCGTGGCCAATAGCTTGCGGGCGCAATAAAACTAATCGGCAACGAAAGGAAAAAAAAAACAGATGGAAAAAGTATAAATGCACCAAAAGAGAAAGACGGTGAACGGGTTGGTGCTCGTGTCTTGACAGAAAATAGGCCATAGAAGGTACGATATCGCCGACAGAAGTGTGTGTTTGAGCCAGAGTTTTTATGTATGTGTGCCAGCCATCTTATCATCATCATCATGACCGAGCCTGATATGGGCTGAGCCTGAGCGAACGCAGGAACGCATCTTCGCACATTCCGATCGCGCCTCGCAAAATGAGGTTAATACGCGGCGAAATGTAACGTCCTAGCGCGTTACATTCCTTTTATTTCTCGCTTTTAATACTTCGATGTAAAACAAACAAACAAACATCGGAGTTTGCGACATTTGGTTTCCATGAGGGTTCGTCGCTTGAAGTCTTTCGTTCCCGTGGTTACAAAAAAAAAGGCAGTGGGTTTTTCGTTTGGCACGGCAAAATTCTAAAAAAAACTCTTTCTTCGCCGTATGCACATCCTTAAAATGGGGATGACAAATACTTCCTCTTCCTTCCCCCATCGAATGACTCGATAAGATGATGATCAAAACACAATGACAAACGATTATCGTGATGGAAGGGAATTGCAATATAAAAAAAAAACACGCGCACGTTAGGAATGACGCTAATAATTTCTCCCGAAGAATTCCTGCGCACAAATCGCGCCGCTACTGGGTCGCATCGTCCTCGGCGAGAAAGCGCTGTGGCGCCACTGGGCTGTTTCAATCGCGGTGAAGCAATAGTTGAGGAGGCGCATGGAAGAGAGCAAAGAAGAAGAAGAAAAAAACATGCATCTGCGTACACCGGGGCGTTTCCCGAAGGCCGGGGGGCACATAATTTTTGCTGCAAATGATATGGAATCTCCCGCACATAACGCAAACCCACCCCATCACTCGCACTCCATGCTACCACTGTCTGTGCGACCTCGAGCAGATTCTTCTGTTGGCGAGATAGAGCGGTGAGCTCTCTCTCCGTCATCATGGTCGAACCGGCTAGTTTATTGAACGTTGACCGATGATCGCACCAGATGGCGCCGCAGAGATATGACGTCTCTCGTGCAAAGCGACACGAGAGGACAGGGATTTTTTTCTTCCCCTTCTCCGCCCAGCTCAACCGCAACGATCACCGATGCTGCGGCAGATTGCCACCACCGCGTTGTGGCGGCGAGCCGATGAACTAATTTCGCGCGCGCTCGGGGAAATACGTCGATGGTTCGCGGAATCGGACAGATGATTGCGGTGTGATCGCTACACGGCTGCGGCCTTTGCAGAAGGTCCGGCTGGGAAGGTGAAGCTGGGTATTGGGTAGTTTTCATTCGATCAAAGTTCGTGCCATGGTGTGAAGGATAATTCTCTTCCGGAACGAAATTGTTTGCGTTTGATTTTTTTATGCGAACATGAGTCGAAAGAGCTATTGTGTCATCTGCCACGACCTATATAAAGTTCGCGCTTACAGAGAAAGTGATTCAAAGCACGGGAAATTACCCGCCAAACCTACCAGCAAACCATTTGCGTTGTTTCCTCCTCTGATAGCCTGCTGATTCTGCTCTAAACCTCGCTCAGAAACGAACGAGAGGTGAACGCAGGAGGTGAACCAGCGGCAAACAATCACCATTAACGACCATCATGACCTGCTGCTGCGTTTGGCACCATTATTATCAAACCCCTGTCGCCGCGGTTGGTGACGAACCGCCTGCCGTTTTGACTCTCACGCACAGACACCAGCCCCATTATAAAGCCATTTGCCATTTTGGCTTATCGTGCCGTCGCAGATCGACCGAACACTTTGCTGCGAAGTGTGCGTGTGTGAGTGTGCGCAATTGGCAAAATTGTTTCACGTTACGCAACACGGCTCCGGCCCGAGCCGAACAGGCGAAAGCTTTTGCTGGAGAAACACTAAAATTGAGCACATTATATTGCCCGAATCGAAGTGACGGACACAAACAATGCCGGATCGTCCCATTTATTCCGCGTCCCGGTCCTGGTAATGTTTTACACTATTTACACCATGAACCATGAACTCTCGTGCGTCACTTATTTGCGGTGCTGTGAACTAATATGCAGAGAATGTTCACATCAACGCGGCGAAATGAATTGCTTGGCGCCAGCCACGGCGCACCATCATCGTCACCACGTATCGTCCCGTGGCTCCTTGATTCGTATCTCTACCGATTTGCCGATTTATCCGTGCCATGCGAACGCGGTGGAAGAAATTGAATTTCTGCACGTGAAGTCGCCCGCTGGCCAACTTGCACGACGCTGCCCACAAACGACAGCGAAATAAAAATAGCCAAAGCGAAACAAATCGCAACAAGGCGGCCAGTCGCGGCCGCCGTTGTTGCGTAACGCATCGTTCGAGGTGGATAAATTTATCAAACTGTCACCTGGGGTATCTCGCATCGCAATGCTGCTGTTGCACCGCGCACACACATACGGGATGCACTTGAAAACCGCAAGCAAACCGCATTCGGGCAGTGGTAATAATTTAATTTTTTGCTTCAAAGTTAATATTTGTAAATGTTTAAATCATCACAGCAATCGGTAATGTGAGGAGGGAAGTTTAAATTAAACCCTAAACCTCCCCCCCCTCCTTTTTTTTGTGTTGTCTTGCGTCGAAAACTGCACAAAATTTGCTTAAGGAAAACCCCAAAAACCACTCCCGCGGAATAAACAGGAGCACTGGTTTGAAACCGGTTTTTTGGCAGCTGATCTAGAAGCAGCAAGAAGAACGAACCGGGAATGAGTCCAGTTTCTTTTTTCGGGGTTTATTCCTGACGTTGAGATTAGTGCAGGCTGGGAATTTTCGAACGATTGTCATAACCTAAACAAAGCTTTCAAAATTAAAGAAGAAGATAATGAGTAAAAAAACGGAACACTGTATTTCTTTAATTTCTAATGAGAAGCCGATCAAATAATTTAAAAGAGTTGAATATTACTATAGTTTTACGCAGTGATAATACTTGCGACTTTTATTCTATAAATCTAACATCGCAGTAAAAGCGCTATCTCAAAGCGAAAATCCTCCTCATTATCATCATCCGTTCTGACACAGAATGAATGAAGTCTCGCTCGCGTGTCACACACTTTGTTGCCGTTGCCAACTAACAAACCGGGTCCGGGGTCTTGTCTAAACAATTCATTCATAAAACGTACTGTTTGCGTTGCTCACGCCACATGATGGAGATTTCTCCCTCCGAAAAGCGGTCACGACAAGCTCGTACCTTGGAAGGCATCAATTACTTGGGCAGCAAAATTCCAATGAATCACCAAACGCTGACGCTCAATTAGCGATAATACGACGATGAGGATGGGATTGTGCTGTGTTCTTACCGCGGGTAACCCGCTTACTTTTGCACGCTCCAACAACGACACGCGATCGAGCGTGAAAAGTCTAGGTTTCAAATCACTTAATCCATAAACTTTGCACCAACACCTTTTGCAGGATGGCAGGCCAGTCAATTGCATATTTTCCAGTCGAAAGTGAAACCACCACCATGCTAAAGTAATTGCTGCCAGCGAGGGGGAACATCACCTCGGCAATGGTAACCTTCGGCCAGCGGCACGACGTTCATGCGCCCGATTCGTCTTCGAGCGACAAAGAACAAAAACGCTCCGAACTGAGGGGCTTAGGCTACACAAAAATCTGTCTCTGAACGGCCTTACACCAGTTGTAGGTGCCTGCGATTAGGTTTCACGAACGCGCCAGACAGATTTGCCGTCGTCTTTTATGGGGTGCGCAAAACGATTGGCGTGAGTTCACCAACGTTTCACGTGAGCTCATGTCATTCGCGTCGGCTTGGCCTGCGGAGCGGATGTGTTTGGACTGTGACAGCTCCCGTCGCTCGTTGATGAATCGCATAAGTTATTTTAACTCACCTCACTACCAATCGCTTCCAACCTGTCATGCTCCCGACTGCTGTTAGATTAATATTTCGTTATCCTATCAGACCCACCGTTGAGCCCAATGCTGTTGCGAACGACTTATGGTGCCATCTCTAAGGCGGCCCGTGTCGGGGTGTCCGTTAATGGAAGAATTCATAAAAATGAAAGTTATTCATGCCGGACGGACGTCAGAGGTAGGACCAGTTTTCATTTTTTATTATTATTTAAAAAGCCTGTCAATCTTTAGTTTCATGTACAATGCTGGATGTTGAATTTCTATTTTCAACGCTAATGTTATGAAAACTGTTTGAACAAATGAAACCTAATTCATGTCAAGCGAATGTTTTAGAACAGAAATGTTTTTACCAATTTCTAACAAGATAAAAAAAACCGATCATATCAGTTTACAGTTGAAAAAAAATCTATTAACATAAAATACTGGTACAAAACTCGATACCTAGATTCGGGTTATTTAAGCCAGTATGAAAAAAAAATCTTATTGCTCTCCTTCTTATCGATTCTATCTTACAGCGTCAGCCAACAGTGTATGACGCAGGTTGTTTGGTTCGCCAAAGGTCATTCGCTTTACCACACATCCGCTATTCCAAGCATGCCAATTTTCATCGCCATTTCCCCCATACCGCAACGATTTTCCCCCGAACTCCCGGAGGAGACGTCACCGCTCAGTCGAGCATATTTAAACGTCCGATCGATCCTGTCTGCGGTAGAAAAGGGGGGAAAATTACAGGTACGAAGGCAGGGAAGCCGCATATTCCCACCCATCTCGTCAATCATCTACCCGCGACCGATCACCGCGATCGCGAGCCACTCCGGTTGTTTCCACCGCGGATCGAATCCCAAACCAACACGAGGGGAGTCGCGATAAATATGCAATAGATAACTAATAATATTTTCTTTCTTCCATGGCAAGCGGACGCGCGCGAGGAAAGGCGCCAGCAGGATGGACGATCGAACGACTCACAACAAATCGATCGGTGACCACACCACCACCGATCCTTCCCCGTTCATACAGCCAAGTCCACGATCCCAGTCCCGCCGGGACCGGGTGTCCGGGTTGTTAGTTCATTCATGCGCAGAAAAAAAAAGATGACTGCCCTGGGTGAGTTATTTTTAGCGCTGCATTTTTCTAATTAAAATGCAGCAACAAATCGCCGGCAGATAACCGACGGCGGCAGGAAATGAGGTGTGCACTAAAAGGGGAGTGACATATCCTCTGGGCACCTGGGCTGGAGAAGGGAGGGGGGGGGCAGCCTAGAGAACCCGGGGTGAAAAAATGCAGGAAAGTGGGCTGCATAACTGCATGTTTATAGTTGCGGATAATTAAACTGTTGTATCTTCACGCTCACGCGCGGTCACGGCGTGTCTCCGGTCGGTGGAGACTCTCCATTCCCTCTGTCGCTAGCTGTGCCTTATAAATTTAATTTATTTTTAAACTTAACACCGCAACGATCATCTCACACTTCAGGACACCTTTTCCATCCACCGCAATGGGCCCACCTTTGGGAGTCGGAGCCTCGGAGAATTATGCCCATTAAATGGAAGATTAGATATGACACAGCGTTCCGCAGCGCAGGCAGAGAATTGTAGCAGCGTTTGTGCGAGCGAGACGCGTTCCTCCACAATAATGTCCACACACCCGCCCGCTGAAATACTTCATCATCATGCACACAGGCCGCACTTTTTGCCGCTTCTCTACCGCACGCGCTAGAGAAATGCTTCCTCATCCTAACATCCTGGTTGGTGCGCGCAGATCCGTGCGCGCGCATGCCATTTCTAATTATCAGCACACGCGTTACGCTGCGGCTGTTGCCGGTGGTGGCCCTGAATCGTGCCTTGGCCTCGTTGGCTCGCTGAGCGTCCATCATCCGGGGACCAGGGAGGCCCGGGAAAAGCAGGAAGCTATTTTTAGAGACGGAATGGAAAGCAAATCCACCGAGCCGCACACATCTCACAACTGTGCGGCGGAAGAAATGTGCACTGACGTACTGGAAATGGTCTGGATGCGGGTCTCGTGATCGATCGGATTCCATGCGGACAGTTAGATTTTCTTGACGAGCTATTTTTAGGGATGAATGTCACGAAACAAAAAGCCATCACGGCGTGGTGGTTCATCCGACTTGATACCAGTGTCGATGGAGGATCTTCCATGGCAATACCGTCGTAGCTATTATGGAAAGTTGATGCTGTTGTCCTAGTTTGACAGAGACCGGCAGTTGCCATGATGCATCCATTTGATGTCATTTAAAATCAAGTCTAGTTCGAATAAACTTACCCAACAGAGCCATATCAAACCTAACCATTCATAGAGAAGTTTGTTGAACTTACCTGAAAGAAGAAACAAACATTTTATTAGTAATTTGTCTACAGATAATACACATCATATCGCTTCGAAGATGGAGCCAACATGTACACCAAAAGATAAAGAAAAAAAATCTCAAAAAAACCCTTATATTTGACACCGATGACTAAACTATTTGTTTAAATTGTAACACACGTGGTGTTCCAGCAGAAAATTAACACCTTAGCTACATCGCGAAGGTGCTACTAAAGTGGATCGATGAATACTTCGCTATTTCCGGTCGAGTTTTGGTGACTCAAACCTAATCGTTTTCAATGAAACACAACATTTTCCAGCAACCAAATTCAAGAAGAAACAGACATATTCGTTACCTGATAACACATATCAAATTAGAAAGTAAAGAAAACGAAGCAAAACCACCGCAATGTGCCCACCGCCAGAGTAACGACGGCCGATGTACGGTGTAGCCATAAAGTAGCAACAAAGTATCACCATCTTGATCGTTATCGCTCACGTGTAGGATCAAGTGCATGTATGCCCCATTAGGGCGAGGAAATTCATTCCCTTTACCCTTGGCGCTGGCGGGCAAAAGTGCAACAGAAAAAAGGGAAGCACACACACACACATACACTGACACCGGCTGGTTCTATTCCTGGAACAGGCCAGGGGCTTGGACGCGAACGGTGGTTCATTTGCCTTCGCTTAAAGGGAATTATACCTTCACGTGCGCCTTATAGCTTTAAAGTGCGGTGGCAAAACTTATTGTAAGTACGGTCTTTCTCTCACACCTATCTATCGTGAAAGTGTCTGTTTCGCTCATTCGATGTGGCCTTCACTCAACGTCCTCAACCTTCCTCTCCCATCAGAGCATGCCTAATGCCCAACACTGCGCACGCACGCGCTCGTGTTATAAATTATGATTCGTTTAATGTGATTTGATGCCCACCCCGTTCGGTGTGCGGAACGAAAAAAAAAACTCGAGGTGCTACCATCTTCGTTGCATCATTCTGCGCCCGCTAGATAGAAAAACACGCCCCATGTACGAAGGAAAACCGAACAGATCTTCTGCCTCTTCGGCGAAACACGTTCTTGTCAGCCACCATTAGCGGCGAGCAGCTGCGGTCAGAACAACGGAGCATCCTGTCCGAAGATGGGATGTACTAAAATACCATGCTCCGGACAGAACAACAGCAAAAAAATAAACTGCCCCGCTGGTGTAAGCGACGAACTCGACCCCGGCCAGTGTGTGAGTTGTTATAGTGCGCTTTCGCGTACGATGCACCATTGTGCCGATTCGTGTCGCACCCCCCCCGGAGCGGGGGGAAACGAAGAAGGGAAGGAGAGAAAACGAGAGCGAGAGCTTGCAACTGGTTTGGTGCAGCAGGCTTAAAGTATGTTTATTGGCCGCATCCCTTCAGTGTCGCTTTGTCTTCTCGTGCTGGTCTTCCCCCCACCCTCCCCGCTCCTCTCAGGCTGCACCTGAAAACATCTTGTCGCAAGTCGATCGATGGCATAACCTTTTTCTTTCTCACTGTTTCTGCCTGCTAGCATTCCCCACCTGCCCTTCTTCCACTTCCAGCGAGCGTTGACTAGTTAGCTGCCTTCGGCGCGGGGCCCGTAAGTTGCATCCGGAAAGAGTTCGCTCGCGGGCGAAGCCCCACAACAACAACAAGAGTAAACCGGACTGAATCTGTTTTGCCATTGCATAATAATACCATCTCGCCGTAAAGGGGAGAAGAGGGGGGAGAAGAAGTCTTCGGTCATCGATACGGACCTAGCTAAGGAGCGCGATACAATAGCGTTGGAAGCTCACAAGATGCAACAGGTCGAAGGCATAATCACACCCGACAGCAGTTGGAAAAGCAAGAAGAAACCCATAGTTTGCCGTTAGGAATCGATGGCTCCTCGGCGGACAAGGAGGGGAGGAAGGTTCCTGACGCTCCCCGATGAAGTTCATTCTATGATCCCCCTCCCACCATTCCCTCCCGATGAATCCATTAAAACATAATGGCCCATCATGTTTCCTGCGCCGCTGTTACGGCAGGTTTATCGTACTTTTAATGCAGTTTTATGACGCACCGCTCGCAGTTGGGGGCTGGAATTTTCTATAAATAAACGAAAAATCCGATAACACACACGCTCATTAGAATAAAATGTCCATTCGGGCGCATAAGCCGAGCGCTTTTTTTCAGAGCCGGATTAGTGATTAGCATAATGGCGCGAAGAAGGAAGCAACATAACAATGGTGCAGTTTCAGGAGCACAAATAAAATAAAAAATAAAAAAACTACCTCTCCGACCGAGTTTCCGGGGTAGACGAGTTTGGGACGCTTCGAAAAGAGCGATAAATACTAGCTGGCCTAAATTTGATGCACACACGCGTGCGATGAGGTCGTGAATAAAAGGAACAATATTAACACCCGATGCATGCAAAGGAACGTCGATCGGTGTATGCATCAGCGAAAGTGTAATGTTTAATGAAAGCCGGTGTAATGATTTTTCTTCGCTTCAGCAGCCGAAGGAAAGGTGCACAAAAGCGCAACCAGTTTAGCGATTTTCTATTGCCGCCGTCGGCAAACGATGGCGCCCCGTCTAGGAGGCTTAAGAATGAAAGTAATTTTCGTTTAACCTACATTACATGCAATCCCGGAGTCATCACCGGACCGATGTTGACACGGCCCGGCGTGCAGCAGTGAAAGCGGACGGTGGAATGATCTTGGCCGAGAGTGTGCAAAGTGATCAATCTCTGCCACCGAGCGTGGCCATCATCCGCCGACGTACGCTTTTCGCAGCTGAAAAATATGACAATTTCACCGCACCACTTCGACGGATGCTTGGTGTGAGACGCTCGTGAGACAAATAATGAACGATCCTGTCATCGGTCGTGGGTAAACATATCGGTCGCAAATTAGTGCGCACGCACGGAAGAAGATTTCACCGAGAATATGCAGACCGGTGGGAAGACGAGACATCGAACGAACCGCCACCTGTTTGTGAGAAGCTTTCCCTTTGGCGCTTACGGTCAAATGGATCGAATAGTGCTTAGCGTGAAATTTTGGTTTCAATTGACACCCAGAAAGTTGTATTTTGCATTGGTTCAAAGATTTGTTTGATGCTTTTTTTGCCAGCCTGGTCGTTAACAAAGATAACAAAGATAAAAAATATTTTAAGCTTAGAAATTGTATTTCGACAGATGAAGACAGCGATTCATTATCGGCCGAAAAAAGGATACCTTTTCGACCAATCGAAGCTTTGAAATTTTGCAAGAATGTCAATTCAACAGCTCACCGAATTTTTAGGACTAAACGATTTCGAACCCTGTTTGCACACAGCTGATCGTCGTCGATGATTTGTTGCGTGCATTTTTGCTGTCCAGATACCATTAACACCTGATTGCAGCTCGTTATGCGAAACGAAGCGAACAAAATACGAATTAAATAAAATCATTAAAACAACACGCAACAGGTCGCCCGATAAGTCCTTGACAAATCGCTGAACGCTGTTACTTTTCGATGGTTAAATTTCCGCACGGATATTCCGCCAGGTGCCGGCCGTCCGGGTGTTGTGAGATGTAACAGCGGGGAGAGTAAAATTATTTTTAACCCCGACAACGAAACGAAACGAGTTGTACGGTTTTATCACCGTTTCGTGGCCACAAGCCAAACGCGAGGTTTTCTGCATTGTTAAATAATCGAACAACAAGCGAGAGTGCACTTTCGGCTGTTTTGGACCGAAAATCGATGCGAACAACAGGATGCAAGTATCTCCTTGTGTCCGGTCATCGTTAAAAGGTGCAGCCACCCGAGGGAAAGAAAAACCTGTTTGCAGCCGAAAAGTAACCTCCAGCAATGTTCCCGGCCCGACACCAGGCACGGTGGGAGAATGGTGCTAGCAGAAAACCTTCCCAAAAACCCGAATGATAAAGTTCGTCCCGAAAGGTTGCTGGTCGCACTAGTCCGGCGACCGAAGGCTTTCCGGGCTATGGCATTATGGTGGATGGGAAAAAGAAATACGAAGAAAAAACCCACTGCCAAAAAGGACGCTGCGAACTAGCGCGCCCAATCGATCGGAGCGAAGCCGTTTCACGGACGGCAAGGCCGACTAGCGTTGTGTGCGTCGGGGCTGCCCATGAAAGGCAGACACCCAGGGCCAAGATCATGTTTTATTCCTCCCTTCCCAGAAAATTAATATTGAACAGCTCCGTGCACATGTACACTTGAAAGGAGAGGCTTGATTTTTTAATTCTTCTCGCTTCAGGCGTCATGCATTATTGGCAGTTCGAGCACCGAACTGCATGTGCTACTTATTCTTAGCGTTTCGTATTTTCTTCTACGTCTGCCTTCTTGGTGGGGAGAAATTAGCCGAACGTGAGGTCGTAACGTAATAAATATCAATGTCCAAAAATACATCTTCCCACAGGAGGTGACCCTCTTGAAGGGCAATTTTGGTACTCCTTTTTCCATAAAAAAAACACACACAAAGCGGCAATAAAAAAACGCCTTGGGGATTATTTTTAATTTTCGCTGGTCCAACCAATCCAGCAGCAGCTGTAGGGTAATAACTTTTCATTTCGTTTTGAAAACGTATATTTACGGTTCGTCTTCGTGCGAATGGAAACCACTCCGCCTTCGGTGATGCAGCGCCGCTCAGTGCGTTATTCATATTTATTTCGTTTAAAAGACGCTACATCGGATGGAGATGCAACGGAGATTACATCCCCTGAAGGCACCCCTGCAGAGATTTAAGGCGCGCGCTCTTCACGGCCGAATGCACCGTGGCTACCCGCGTTCGCAAAGCAGGCATTTTGGGCTTCGCCTACGAGGAGGAGAAGGTCAAAGTCCTGCCTTCCGTGAGATTATTTATTTCGTTTCGGCTCCGGCTCCATGTGTGCTTAAAATAGCCGAAAACTGGAACATAAATTGGTATTCAAATCCATTCGTTACACCGTGCGGTAGCGAGGGATTCAATTCGCGAGTTGATATGCATTCGGTGATTCGGGTGAGAAGAAAGAGAGTAAAAAATGGCCCGAAACATCCTATCAGCAAATTGTATTGTACTTTTTGTTGTATTATTTTTATGAAAATAGATTAAATTTGCATGACAAAATAATATTTTTTTTAGCCAGATGAAAAATACCCATCGCATTTTTTGGGTAAGAAGAAAGATTTAAAACGACATTTTAGACATAAAAAAAAACAATCTAAAATTCAATTGTAGCAACAAAGGAGACCATGCGCCTCCATTTCCCATTAATTGTTAGAGTATCTCTTATGAGGACAGTTATTAAAGTTTTGTCTAGTAAAATTTTAAATGATCATAAGAAAGAAAAATAAAACTTCACTTTAACTGTCTTGTAGGATATTATAACTCCAAAGTTTAGAATAATTAAACGCTCTTCCCAACATCTTTCCCCAAAAGTGTTACTTACGGTTTCTCGTTGAGAAATTCACCGCGCGTAAACTCGGATAGCCGCCGGGTGCTCTTCTTCTGTTCGCCCGACCCGAAACCCGACCCCTTTTTCATGGGCATGATCAGTGGCGACAGCTTGCGGATGGGACCGCTCAGTCCACTGGCCGCCTCGTGCATCTGCTTGCTCCAGCGCGCCGTCCGGGACAGTTTCTTCGGTGCGAGCATGTCGAGCGAGTTCGACTTGAAGATCGGCCCGGGCTGCACCTGGTCGGTCGATCGCTCCGGCACCATCAGCTGGTGTCGCTGGCGGGTCGGTTGATGCGGCTGGAGCACCTTCACCGTCGCGTCCAGCGCTTGGTCGCCCTCGTCGCCGACAACTTCGTCGATTTTGGTGCAGAGCGCCGTCGAGACGGTGGCCGATTTGCGCATCTTGCCGATGCGGGCGTACAGTTCGTCCACGGACAGCTGGTGGCGCTGGACTTGTTGCTGGGCCGCCCGCAGTTTGGCGGTGGCACTCTTGTAGAGGTCCTCGTCGCTGGCCGCTATTTGCTTCAGGCGCGGACTGTCCAACCGTGGCGATTCTTCGACCGTGGCGGAGGTAGTGTTGGCCGCGCCGGAGGGTGGCGTTTTCTGCGAATTGGAGCTGTAGGAGAGAATGTTCGAGAAGCGCCGAGCACGGGCCGGTTTGCGGGCCTGTCCCATCGACTTCGGTGTGGTGTAGTCCGGTGACGGTGGCCCACCGTCGGCAGGGGCAACACCGGCAGACGATTTCGTCACGCTAGCCACCCCTTCCGGGACACCCTTCGCCGTTTCCTTCAGATTGAGCTCATTGCGATCGTTTTCGTTGCTGAGCTGCAATTCCTCCTCAGTGATCTTCTTCACCAGGAACCGATTCTTGCCCATTTTATCCTTCGGCGACGAGGGATCTGACGCCTTCTTCGAGTGAATGATATCGTAGATGGTGGACAGTGTCGCTGGTGTGTCGTCCGGGCCGGGGGCGGACTTTTTCCGCCCGCCTGCATCAATCTGCAGCTGCTTACCCTGCAGGATGTCGTAGATCGTACCAAGCTTCACCGACCCGTACGGGGACGCCCCCGACGTGCCGACCTTCCGCTTCGCGTACTTCTCCGATAGTGCCCGCTTCCGCAGGAACACATCCTCGGCGGCGTCCGATTTGCGGTGCAGAATCTCGTAGATCGTGCCGTATGTCATGTACTTGTCGTACCGCTTGTACGCCTTGCTACCGTACGAGATGAGCTTGTCGTAGATTTTGTAGTTTTTGCGGTAGATCTCGTCCGCGGTGCGGGTTAGTGCCAGCTGCCCGAGATCCTTGATCAGTGGGCTCGCCGGCGCCGACAGCTTCCGGTCGCTGCGCAGTATGTCGTAGATCGTGCTACCCTTCACCACCTCCCGGCCCGACGCGGACCGCTGCACCTCACCGCCGGTCACCGTTGCCGGTTTCTTCAGACTTAGGCGGCGCGAATTTTTGCGTCTCATCTTGAACAGATTGCCCAGGGTGGCACTGGTTTGGCCGCCCGGCGGCGCTAGTGTCGCGTCTGGACGATGTGGTGTCCTCGTATCCTCCTCCGCCACCGGTGGCTTTCCCTCTTCCCCCTCCCGCTGATCCCGTTCCGGATCCTCCTCGGCCGTCGTCTTCAAACTGCTAAAGCTAGTATCACAAATTTTGACTAACGCCTTAAACTCCTCATACGACTTGCGGCGTGCCTTCACGCTTTCCTTCTCATCCGCACTCGGCACCGGCAGGCCGGCCGTGTTGCTGGTGCGTCCCGCAACCTCGGCGACTGGTGCCGCCGCTGCCGCCACCTCCTGCCGGAACAGAGATTTAAACTCTTCGTACGATTTGCGCCGATTGCGCGACTGCGTCACCAGGCACTCCTTGATCTGGACCCGCGACAGATCGTTCAGTCGGTCGCTACCGTCGTCTTCCTCCGGCTCGCTGGCTCCGGCCCCCGCCACCTGTACCGATGGCTGGTCGCCACCGCCCGCTCCTTCACCCTCCGCGGTCGTCTTTTGCTGGTGCAGTTGCTGCAACTGTTGCTTCAACTGCTGGCGCTGCTGCTGATCGATGAAGCCCGAATCCATCGAGCTGACGGTGCAGGTGGAATCGAAGCTCGTTTTCCGACTGGAGCCCCCGGCGCCCGCCGGTTTCGATGCCGCACCGGACGTGCCAGTGATGAAGATTTCCGGCAGTGGCAGCGGAACCGCATCCGGCGGTGCTCTCGTGTTTGCACCGCGCAGTCTTCGGATACCAATACCGCTCTCCCGTATGTGGCCACTGCGTCTGAGCGCGTCCAGGCGCGATTTCAGCTTCAGCTTCTTGTTCACCGTCGCGTACACGGGCGAACCTTCGGCGAAGTGTTTCTTCTTGTGGCTTCCTCCACCGCCGTCCGGGGCGGTGCTCTGCCCGCCAGGCATATCGCCGCCCTGCGCTCCGCACGATCGATCACTGCGACTCGAACTCCGGCGCATCACCGGCCGGCGGCTTTTGGCGATCTTGTAGTTGATGAAGCGTTTAAAGTACAGGTTCGAGATGCTGTACACGGGGTCACAGTAGAGACGAGCCTTTGCCCGCCCGTTCAACACGCGGGACAACAGTTTCGAGCTGTTGTTGAGGGCGGTCAAGCTGCGCGTCCGGTGGTTCGGCAAATTCGAGCAGCTGGACGTGGGATCATTCATACATTTGGCACAGCAGAGAAACTCGTATAGCAGTTCGGGTCCGGCAGTTACCAACCGTTCCATTGCCGCTCCATTTTGTTCCTCCTCCTCAGGATGCTCTGAAGCTTCAGGGCGGTCTTCGTTCACCGCTGAGAAATCAATCCCACCCGACAAACGATCATCAACATCTTCTCGTCGTTCGGTTTCGTTCGGTTGCTGTTCCGGATCAATGTCCGCCGGTCGGCCATCGAGCTGCCGTTCGAGCATGACGCGCAGCTTCTCGGCCGCCTCGATCCGCCCCCGTTCCCTAACACTAGTCGCTACCCTATCAGACTCATCGCTGCTGCTACTGCTGCTACTATTACGATTATTACAGTCTTGGGCCTCGTCGGCCGGCGACGACGGCACACAATTACTGGCGGGGGGCGGACCGGCGGACCGGCGGCAGGGCAGAATTGATTTATGATTATCGGCATCGTCGCTGGCGGCCTCCGCGGCCGCCTCCTTGCCCGCCTTACCCTCGATCACCATGCTGCCGATGCTGAGCCCACAGTCGAGCAGGACGATGGCACCGTCGGTGGGCAGCAGCAGCCGCCCTTCCGATGCGGCATTGATCAGCTCCTTCATCGCGAGCACATGCTTCTCGGTGATGTTGCCCTGCAGCTGGATGCCCTGCAGCGCGAACGGTTGCTTCTTCTCCGACGAGTTCGGATCCGAACACCAAACCACGGGCACTGCCGACATGATGCGCGCGCGTGTGTGTGCGTGTAAATTGGTAGAATATTTTCTTTTTTCACTCAGAGCACAGAATTCTTATTTTTCGCGATTCTGAAATTACACTCTTACAGCTGCTTCTAATTGGCCGACGGCATTCGTCGAATCAGTCACATTGGAATGGGCTACAATTGGCACGAAGCGCACGAAACGAATGATGCGGCCGATCCGAGCCTTTTTATCGCACTCGCTTCTATGCACTAGCCACCGGGGCTAGGAAATGGCAAACAACGCTCACTGACACGTGCACACACACACAGAAAACACACTAGGAACAATAATGATGCAATTCCTTCCAGGAACTACGGCTAATGGCAAGATGGTTACCGGATTCGTATCACGGGATTGTACTTTAATCACGCCAGAGATAAAAGGCTAGCAGAGAGTTCGTCGCTTTGCGCTGCGGCAAGTCACTGCACGATCGTGGTCACTACACTGCCACATTACCGCCGCCTAATTTCGCTCGCACTTCACTCGATCTCGACGATGTTAGTGTGGGTTCTGAACGGGTTGCAGCACGGGGTTTTGGGGGGAAGAAATAAAAAGATCAGTTACACTGTTTCGATGGTACACTGTTACACTCCAAGGCACAAGCACAGACCAGCGGCCGGGCGCACAACAGTATCGGGTGGTCCGCTAACAGTAGTGTTTAGGTACGTGTCACGGCGCCACGCGGGACACTTTTAGTCCTTTTGCTCCTTTACCACACACTCACACATCGGTTCGATTGCAAACCTAACCTAGCTCAACCTACTTTTATGTGCATTTTGTTGTTGTTCGTGTTGGTTAACGTTAACACGCGTTACCGGAGGGCGAAGGTACGGCCATCTAAATATAGCTTCTGTGCAACGCAATTGGTATGCAATGACGGAAACACGAAAACAAACAGCACCACCACAAACCGTACCGGCGCCGAGCTCAAATTCATTCATCCGTAGACTGTCCAACCCGGTCGGGATGGATGGAACGTTGTTCGCCCACTCGAGCGAGTGCCAAAAAATTATCTAACATAACTAATTACGTGACACACTGCCACCACCATCACCACCCACCACCACTGCCATCATCACCATCTGTGGCCGGGCGTTGGCGCTAGTTGAAATTCAGTAACGACAGCACGCGAGCACCGTGTTATTACCGAAAAGGCGTTTTCTGCGCTTTATGTCTTGATTTATATTTGGATTTGGCATGTCAGTGTACACCGTGCGTCGTCCGAGCGTGTTCGATTTTACCATACATGTGGCAGATGAGATTGAGGTTTTGCCATTTAAATATATGTTGAAACCAGTATTTTTCATTTAAAATAAATCGACAAAAAATCTTTTGATTCGAGACATGCAAATTGAATGATAACAATGCACGAATAATCTCATAATGTATTAAAAAAACACGATTTAAGTTTTTACTTTTGTAACAGTGTATCGATTGATCGAATATCGATCATTTTATTACATTATATTCGTTTTTGAAAATTTGAAATGAGCATTCATAACAACAACAAAAAATACTCCTTCAAAAACCTTTAACACACCGAATAGAGATCATGGTCAACCGAACACTGGATGGGTTATGACTTATTTGAAACCATAATCGATCATCTTAAAATCGTTTCGACCGCACACAACTGGGCCACCATCCCTCAACGATTCGCGGACCGCGGGGATGGGGCAAAGAGGAAGGAGGGAGATGCATACACATCACTTCGATGCGATGCCATTATTTGCCTATCGGTGCGATATAATTGGCGGCGTGAACTGCGTTCCCAAAAACGATTGCACCAAGTTTACCGAGTACACAATGACGAAGACGACGACGACGACCACGACGGCGACGGAGGCACATACACACGCCGAAACGTGCACGCCGCCGCTTGATGATCGAGTGAAAACCGAATGAGACACGTGTGCGTGTGCGTGTGCGTGTGTGTGTGATTGTACTTAGTATTCCGACGGTGGGTTCTACTGAATTACTCCCACCGCTCCCTTCCACCGTCATTGTGGCCCTCGGTGTAGCCACCACCAGATTTGGCATTGCAATGCTACACACTACTACTTGGTTGCTTCTTCCTGCCCAGCGCATAACTTCGTGATCGTTCACCACCGGGGTGGTGTGTGATCGGTGGCCATGGATTGCGACGAAATAGTAATAAAAAGGCTCCAATACACAGCTCACAAGAAGACACCCCCTTCACTGGCACTTGAGCGTGAAAAGTAAACATTAAGCACCATTCGGACGAGCAAAAGCGCACCCACTACCATCTACCAGTAAGTGGAAAATACTGCTTCATCCACCGTCCCCCCCCACCCCTCACGCCATTTTGATGGCAATAATTTTCTTACCGTGCGCCACAACTCCCCACAACAGGTGGGTTCAAGTATGTGTGTTTGAAAACTTCAAATCAAAACACAACCCTCCCCTCTCGTCCGCGGCCCCTTCGAGTGGCCTTTTTTTCTTGCACGATTTTGCACCTGCAGCGGCGTCTGGGGTGTCTCGTGCATTCGCGGGCTTTAACGCCGCGTGAAACGGTTCGACAGCGCAGCGCCACGCTCGCCGGCGAGGTTAGCCAATTTGGCCAGTTGGAAAAACCTTCGGCAGGTCAGCGGTGAGGTGACCACCGCCGCCCACCGTTCCGAGGTGGTGAGCCGAAAATGCTTTTTCACCCGGGTCAAACCTCGACTGCGTGCTGAGACTCATTTATAGCTGGCTGACCAGCAACAGCAGATGTATGCAGCAAGCATAAAGTCATTATTGACTTCGATGCAATCGAATCGTCTCATCAGGCAAACGGCATGTCGCAAGGCGCTCAACCGTGTGGTCAATCGGCGCATGGAACGCTTTCAAAAATCGTAGCATAACACGCTGGTGCATTGGGTTCGACCATTGGGCGCCTATCACTACGCGAACGTGAGTTGGACAAAGGAAAGCAAAACTCCTCTTTCGATACGAGACGCACGGAGCGCAGGATCAGGTTCTGGTTGAACAGGGTGACACATAGAGGAGAAAATTTGAATCAGACTCAATGGAATTTAGTTGAAAACGAAACCTCATACATTGGTTTTCCAAATTAGAATCAATTCGCTCATTCGGTATCGGAAAAAATGAAAAATTTTACAATAAATTTATTGTTAGGAAAAATCATGAATAACAATGCTTCATTTCGTCGGCTGTGATCGATTTATCATCTTCCTCCTTTTTCCCGCAAATATGACGCCAAAAACTAACGCAGGAAGCATGCACTACATGCAACGCGACAGTGACTGTGACAGTGGAAACGGAGGGTGGATTGTGGATGGCCGATAGGTCTCGGGTTCAGCCCCCAGTAACTAATATCACACCCCACACCCACTTACCCTCCAAACTCCCCCACGGGTCGCGTACGTACAATCGTTTCCACTGTATGGCTGCGTGACCTTGAAACAGTTTCATACTTCACCAAACCGTCCCCGCGCACGATCCCTCCGGTACCAAGCACTGTTGCTGGCCAATTCCACCAGGCGGGCGCGATCGCGAACGCAGAATGGGAGAACCCCGTGGCCTGAGAGCGCCAGCGAATGGAAACCTTGCCGGGTAGGTGGGTTAAACACGGTTGGCAAACTTTTTTTTTGTTCGTCCCATATTAACGCTAACCCGATCGAATCGAGGTAAGTGTTTGAGTGTGTTTGGGAAGCGGCAAATGTGTGAGTAAATCATGAAACACACACACACACACACCACACAAAGACTATTGCAGCGCAGGCACACACCATCTCTTCCACCGCGCACCACACGGCTGGTTCTCGTTCTCCGGATTCATTGCGATTTTAGATCGAGTGAGCGCCGCTGTGTGTTATGATTGGCGTACATTGAAAAGTGGTAGGGGAGGGGGATGGAAGGTTTTCTTCTCCGTTGCCCCGTCCAAGCATTAATCGCTAGCGCAACCTTGCACAGTTCTCCCGGAAAAGCTCCTTTCGCATTCCTTGCAGCACTGCGCTAATGATACAAACGGTTCGTTAATCTATTTTTTATATTTAGCTATCTACTCTGCATTTATGCATTTGAAGCATTTGTTAGTAATATTTCATTGCATTGCATTCTAAAGGCAAAAGAGTCACGAGAATCGAATCATAATTGAATGATTCATTCGCACTCTTCGTAAGAAGTTAAAAATCACGCCACCAGTTCATCGAGGAGACATACCGGCATAAAAAAAACATCATAAATCGTCCATCTGATGCACCCGTACAACGCACGCACGCACCCAGGAACTATCGGTATCGACACGTTGTCACATTTTGACGAATGGCGCAGATCATCGCTCGTCGCTAACAATAATCATTAGCATAAGAACGTACAGATCGTGGGGTGCTCCAGCACCCACGAGAAGTGGAGGAACCGTTCACGGGTGCGGGAAGCCGGTGGAAAATCAAGATTACACTGATTTGCATAAGATCGCCGGTAAGCCGGGCAGCTGAAGCGTGGAGGAGGCGAGCTCGGCTGGTTAGGGTTAGTTTGTTGCTGCTAGTTTAGTCTACCGGCATTCGATCGTCGGTTGACTCATAGAAACTTGTCCCAGCGATACGATCATGAGGTGAGGTGGTGTGTGCGGGTAGTGCTAGGGAGCGACACGGAGAAGTTGTTCTCGTTTTTTTGCGACATTTTCTGTGCGACAGTGCTGCGTATCTGCCCGTGTCGCTACCGGAATGGTAATCGAATGCAACCAGTGGGAAAGGGGAGTGTTGGAGTGCACATTAAATCAAACGTTTATTAGCAGTGTGTTCTGATAAGTGTGGCTAAGCGCGCGTGTGGCCACTGGGGTGGGAAATCAGATAATACACGTCCAGGACGATTTTATTCCAGCTAACTTCGGCTTGAAATTAATATTAGGTTTTTTTTTAAACATTCAACATAAAAGTTGTTATCAAAATATTAATTTTCATAAATATAAAATTCAAATTAAAATTCTTTACAGCTTTAATAGTTGAACCAAGATGGTCATACTAATAGTATAAACCCCTAAACTAATCCAGCTATTTCGTGTTTATGAAATCAATAAAAAAAACAACACTAAAACACCCTACATTGTTCACGTGCTATACGTCTTCTGTTAGCCGAGCCTTTCCTCTGTTCTATCTTGCATACCGGTCGTACTAGGATTATTTCACAATGTGACACAAGCCATTCATTAGCAGACAGATATTATTCAACCGTCCACACGAACGATTCCGTCCTGCACGCCGAGTGGATCTCAGAACGCGTCGCTTATCATCCGTAGCTAGTACGTGTGCCACCAAGCCACCAAAGCAAAAAAAAAGGAAGGCTCGCCCGTACGTTGGCTTCTTGTTTGCACTACCACTGCCCAGCCAGTCGGCTCGATCAGCCACTTGAACAAGTCTTAGCTTAACCTTGAAACCGCACCGAATCGCACACTAACATGCTACACCGACAAACCCATCCGAGAGGGTGGTGGTGGTGGTAATCATAACTTAATGGCCCGTAAACGCCAAGCTTAAAAAAAAAACAAGTCATAAAACTTGGCAGCACCAAAAATCGTCACCATCATTTTTTTTTTCTTCGGTGAAGTGCGAAAACGATACACTTGGCTCTCTTTCTTTCATACAGACTGAATACAACACAGGCAAACAGCGAAGCACCTGGAGGAGCCGCAAAAACAAAGGTTCTGTTATGCTGCTTTTTCTACGGTGGACTGTGCGGCGTTTAAAATCAGCTGTTTCTGCCAGTGACAATCACTTCCTCGACTGGACCAGCAAAACCAGTCCCACAGTTGCTGCACACAAACAAACGGGCTAAGATCGCCGATCGCATTCATAGAGAGGGGACCGGCCTCAAGGATAATAGCGAAACTCGAGCCGACTAGGCTCGATGGTGCGAACTTTCTACGCGCATACTGTTTCTTGGACGGTGGTGCAAAAGGTTGTATGAGGTTAGGCTCTCCCAACTGCGGGAGGTGGTGGTGGGGTGTGAGCTAAACCCCCATTTCATCGTTAACCGTAAGAAACCAAGCCCCTACCTCTAGGCGAGATCAACACAAAGCCAAAGGAGCGATCGTAAGTTTCGCTTCGCCAACTGCCGACGCTCACGCTGACACGTAAAAGGGTGAGGTTGCGGCCGGGATGTAATAGGAAAGAATCACAAACAAACACATTCACAATTACAAACAATATCGGGCAAAAAAAATACCACAACCGAGAAACCGGGAGTGAGGCGAAAAGAGAAAATTCTAGCATTTATAAGATTTATGCTAATTGATTTCGCTGCAGCGCGGCTTGAAAGGTAAATAGAAGCGAAATGAGGTGAGTAATGGTTCGACTCGCTTCCACCAGCTTCGTAAATGTGCAATCACACCAGCGAACGTAAATGATCGTTTAATATCCTCGCCAACAAACGCACTCACGCAGGGCCTTGCAAAACGAACAGAATCCGTCACTTTAGCAAAGACCTAGCGCTGAAGAAACTCCTCTCCGCTATCTGGGTGACAATCTTACCAACAACCGCGTGTTGTTTCGCGATCACAAACCTCGCGCAAACTGGGTGAAATTTGCACAACCAATCGCAGAGTTGCAACATTGTAAGGTGCATAAACCGAAGCATAGGAGAACCCGAATGGTGGACCCGGAGAGAGACAGAGCGGCAGGGACGCAGGGGTTTTACTGCCCAACCGGAAAGGTTTTTCCGGTCGCTAAGTGCTCTTTGCACAAACAATTTTAGCCATTTTCCCTTTTTTCAACTGGAGAGATGGGAGGGGAGATCAACATCGATTTATGTCGTCGTTAGTTCGTCTTCGGCGAGCTGCTCCTATTAAATCGATAAAAAACGATCATTGTTTCTGCTTAACCAAACACAAATGCCTCTAAATGGAGAAAAAAGCGCACCATTACATACCATAAAGGTAAGGAAAAAAGGGCATCTTTAAAAAAAACGGAAACATCTATGCTTCCTTCCTTATGTACGCTCTACGTGAAATTCATAACTATGCAGACCGCTCGAATGCAAATTTCATACTGCCATCGAAGTGTCTTCACAAAGGGGGACAGAGAGGATAAGGCAATGAAACGGGTGGCAACACCGGAAGCTTAATTGCATACAACATTCGCCAATCGGCAGAAACTAATGCAGTGTTGATGTTCCCTTTTTTCCCCTACGCGATCAGGAAGGAAGCATATCGGGTTAATCCTTCCCATGCTTTTGCCTTTTATTTTTTCTTTGTAAAAAAGCGAGAGTTCAAAGACACCATTGAACAGTGGTATGTGTATGTGTGAGTATGTGTGAGAGTGTAGGCACAGAAATTAAAATTCAAACGTACTCTCGGACGGCTATCGAGCGGTTTACTAATTAGACAACGTGCACAAAAAAAAATACAGCATAACATACGAAAGCCGAGCAAATATTTATACCACCGAACGAACGAAACAAAATTATTCAGGCAACTCATGCGCCCAGAAAAGCAATAGGGAGGCACCCAAGGCAAAATGGTTTTGATTGTGTCGGTAGCTATGCACACATTTGCAGCGCTACTACCACCAGCTTCGATTGCTGCCCGCGGCTTGGGGGACAATCAGAGGTCTGCTGCACAACGAAAGGGTTCGTTGTTTCTGCAATAGGTGTAATTTACAAATCATACGACGCGAAACGAGCGGCACCACCGTTCACGCCAGAAGAGGCGGGAGCAAATATTAGAAGGTTTGCCAACGTTGCTTTACGAACGCGTTTCGTCTATTGCCAACCGTGCCAAGTCCGACCGAAATATCAACGAAAAACATTGATTAGGGGCGCACAATAAGAGCTTTACATTGTGTTGCGAAGTACAATAAGGCGCTTTCCTTGCATTTACTTTTGAATTGGATTTTATCAAGAAATATGAGAAAATAGTGCATTTATTTTGCTTCCACTTTGTTTTAATTTATTGGAAGAAATCTTATTAGCCATACGTCTTTGAACAAATACTCACTATTAGAACAGTTGTTTCGGTGATAGGAAGGGGAACATTTTAGACGGGATTCCGGTCATGTGAAGATCAACAACACAGCCACTAGACCATCGGGATACCTCACACCCTCTTACCACTAGAAGTGTAGTTAAGAGCGAATTCGCACCCACAAACGTGATGGAGCAGACATTCCATGGTACAGCAAATTACTGTTTCGTGCCGCTTAGGCAGTAGCTATGGCAATAATCTAGAAACCGCAACAGCTACACCCTCTCCTTCTGTACGCGTGCTTTTGCGCATAGTCAACTGATCTCGTCATTCCGGTATTTTGTTCGTGTGGTAATACCGAGCCTGTTCATACGCTCCGAAGACGAATTTCACCACGAACGAACGGATTATTAGATGAAAATGTCATGCGGCCGTGTTCGTAAAACGTTGGCGTTGAAACATCCTATGATTCACAAAACAAAAAAATTACCAAGCCTACGGAGGTAGCAACAGTTCTGATCTGCATTAAATCTGGGCGAATCGTATTACTCACATAAATTTCTGGAGTAGCAAGCACACTTTTAATACAATGTTTGTAATGTGTAAATAAAAAAAAAAATTTGACAAAATGCAATAGACAATACTATAAATTATGGATTGGCCATCGCGTTGAAAACTTCTGATATCAGGCGCCCTCGAGCGTTCCGGTGTGCCTTACTCATTGCAAATGCCTTCCCATGGATGGTCACGAACGATATCGCAGGGGCACACCGTACTTACACTGGAGCACCACAGGCCAATCGCGTCGCTAATGCTCGTTGGGCGAAGCTAATGGGCGCTAATAAAAATATCGTTTTGATTGCAACTTTAAGCGCGCGCGCACGCGTGGTTCCCACCTTTCCCTCTAGGGATCCTCCTTTACAGGGAGCTGATGCTGTGCGTTAACGATTCCCGCGTGCGTTTCGTTGTTTCGCTGGATGGATCACGTTGCGCCGATTGCGAGATGTGCGGGCACGATGCGCGATTCGTTGCGTTCCGCACCGTCCAATCATCGAAAAGTTCGCATCGAAGGGTGTGCCGATCGCACGTTGACCGGCATGTCCGCGGCATGCTGCTGCCAAACTCACGCCTAATTAAGTTACACATTAAAATACGGCACGGAACACGGCAGGTGCGTTCACACTTTTATCGATCCATCACCGGTCCCGCTAACGGTGTTCGCAATTTAAAGTGTACTTTGTGTGCAATTATCGGCTTGCATGCTTTCTTCCCCAATCACATCGAGACAACACCAAACAGATGGCTGAGGTGAGGCACAGCACAGAAGCGTGCGCCGTCGTGCCGTGTACGATAAGTTCGATGTTTGTTTCCGGAATGCGTGAGAATTTGCAGTGTAAAAACACGCAACACGCGCGCGTTGGCGAGATTAAACTAGAACAAAGTTTGCAACGGGGGCTTCCCGGGGCCCGATAATTGTTGCACAACTAACTACCACACGATTACCGGTGGTGCTAAACATGAATAGCCCCGAAAGTGCGACGCGAGTGGTGCTATTTTAATCGAATGTTGTATTTATTTACTTTATGATTTTAGTTTGCATAAAATATTGCCCATTCCGACCAGTCTAGACATTAGAGTCCGGTTGTTTTCCGGAGCAAAAAAAAGGAGGAGAAAAAACCGTCACATCCGACGACGTCCCCACATCCGCCTCCATATGGTAATGTGGAAAGTACAATAAAACTGCACACATCCGGCGGTGCAATAAAAATAAATCTTTAACCGCATACAGACACAGATAGAGATGGAATAAATAACCTCACACCAACCACGTTGCCCGCCAATGCCGAAGCTTTTGCGACGAGAGTGGTAGGGAAATTTTTATTCTTTTATTGACCTGTCTGCCTCGGGATCGGTGTGGCGGTGGGCAAAAAATTTGCGACCTCCAGCAGCAGTAGGCACCGAGTCAGGCACGTTTACTAATCCTGATAAGATAGATTTCGCTCTCCCGCTAGCAAAACTGCTACCTTCTTCTTTGTTTTTGATACAAACCATCCAACCGCGCAATGCTGTGCGTTCGTGGTGTTACAAAATCACACTACCCACAGTTTAGCAAACGGACGTTTCCTGCCGGTCCCCCTAGCAGGTGGTTTTGGGGGGCACCTCCCTCCCAAAGTTGAATGGCACATGGGTGTACCAGCGATGCAACGGAATACTGACTAGCGCAGCCAATGCGGTCAGCCGCGATGAACGCATTAAAAACCATGTCACATATCTCCCCGCGCAGCTAGCGAGGGACGCTCAACGAGCGATGAAAAGCGAAGGGTACGGCAACCGGGAGGATTCCGACGGGAAAGGGGGAGGGGGGGGAGCGTATGGTTAACGAAAATCAGCCGGCTTGCTGGTGGTGGCTTGTTGGAAGTGTTGCTAAAAGACGTTACTTTTGCTTTTATTTCGAGAGAAAGGGAGCGGAAGGGTTGGCCGTTTTGAATCCACTTGGAAAAACTTGTATACACGGGGGACAATATTTGAACGTTAAGGTGGTTTGGCTCTCTCAACACTGCATTATAATATCATAAGTGGCTGCCATAATGCAGATATAAGGAAATAAAAACATCTTCCATCTCGCACGCGGAGACGATTGCGCGAAGTGGCTCAAATGTTATTTATGGTTTTCATCACATCGCATTGTGTTTTGCCTCCGATCGGTGAGCATTGTTGGGGCCACAAATCAATGCAATCACAACCGAGTCGGCCCGCACCGCTGTGCACTAGACGCAAACACTAAACGATCTCGTTCCTTACATAACAGCCACAACCTGCCCCAACCGTCAGCGGCAGCGGTTCGCGAGTTAGAGTGGTTGCAAAAATTGCGTTTTTCGCCAACATCTCATCCCCCGATCGGGGACGACGGGCAACTAATGGCGGAGAGTTCGCGAATACACAACCTTCCACACCACCAACCAGTGCCGAACGGAGCCCGTCTTTGATTGCTCTCGCTCTAAAATGAGCGAAGAGGAAAAAGAATGACCGCTGCGGAAGACGATCGAAATTAATGATGGATTAATGGACGGTAGAGACCGCTGCAGTGAGCGAAGAGTGCTAATATAAAATCCTCAACTCATCGCCCAACCAAACGAAGGTCTTGAAGGTCAACTCCGGCGCGCAAACGTAGCTGTCAAGTCTGATCGCATCGGACGGAACACTTCGGGGTGGGTCGGGCGTTCGTTGCGGTGAGAAAATGTGCGGTGTTTGATTACACACGCTTCTCCCGAAACCTGACCATACTTTCTTCTCGGGCAACATCTCCTGCACACGAACGCCGCAGCAACGGCGACTGGCGACTCAAAAAACATCACTTATGTTGGGAACGCTTCATTTTATTTTTCACTCTTTCACCGTTCGTTCTGCGGCCGGGTTTAAGGTTCCCCTCTGGGTGTGTTGGGACCCCCGTTAAGTCACGGGAGCTTCATGTCGCCCTGACTACAACCACCACCACACAAAGGCAGCCGTACAAGAGCACCATGGAAACAAATGGAAGATTCCACTGACGCTCGGGTATATCAGAGGTCTCGTCCGTCATAAGTCCGCTGCGGTCGGTCATGTTCGGTCCGGGTTTGAAGGCATTTTCTTCAGCCGTCTTGCCGTTCCCGTTGCAGCAAAGCAAACAGGCAAACGTTCGGGCGGGTTCTCTAACGCGTGCGCCGAACCATACCGGGCGTGGTGTGGTGATCCCGTCCCAACATCGAAACCGGATCGAATCGAACGACAGAACACGTCGGTTGCTTCGGGTTTGGAATGGAACCGGGGGTAGGAAGGTGCGTGAAAGATCTCTCCTTTTCCCACCCACTCGCTGAGGCCGGGCACAGCAGCACACAACCAGCTGACAGCCAGCGCTGCGTTGCTGGGTTTCCTAGATCTGGCGTGGTAGCACCGCTTCACATCTCGCGCTCGCTCCTGCGTATCCATTACAACCAGATTCCACCGCGCACACGCACGCACGCACGCACGCACGCACGTACGCCCGGGGAGGATAAGTGGGTAAGACAAACGTATAAATATTCAACGATTTAGCTGATTTTTCGCACCTTGAACCGGGTGCACCCAGCAGGGGTTTCGCGTGATGGTCTAATCCATACGCAAATAAATGATCGATTCGGTTCTTCGGTTGCCACGACTCGACAAGCGCCATAAGATTGCCACTAAAACGTACTCATCAAACAATTTCGTACATCATCGCAAATCGTATGAAACCACTGTACCGCTAATAGCGCACACAAAATAGGGTGCAGCCAAAGACTGTTTTTATTTGTCTGTGTGTCTGGTTGATTTCGCCCTGGTCCAAACAAACAACACACACACATAGACACGCGGGGGTGGTTTGGAGTGGGTGGGCAGAGTCGGCGAGAACGCATTGCACAGAATGACGTACACGTGAAGAACCAACCAACCATTACCAATTACTTTTCCATCGTGATGGTTCAATGTTTGTCCACAGCTTGTCCGCTAGCCAACCAGGGGTTCGTCGCTTAGAGTCTTTTGTTCGTGATTAGATTTATTTTGTGTGTTTGGCTTGTTTTTTGCCCTCTTCCCTATATCACAAACATCCCGATCCATTCTGATGAATTCTGCAAATGTCCATCAAGCGTTGCGGGTGAGTCTTTTTAATTGCATTCGGTTCACACAGCGCTAAACAGTCCCAGCAAATGATCAAGTCACAGCAGACGATCACGCTAATCTGTCCTGCTAATTAATAACCTTTGCTACTTCATCGTGCTGGAGATTACACCTTTTCAACACGGTACATTCCTTTCTTGCTCAAGATCAGCAAGCGACACTCAACGGCAGCACCGATTCCTACCGTAACGAAAACCGCCGTTTGCAATCGAATTTAACCCCATGTACCCCACGGAGCCTCATAGCGGAGAGTAACCGCACACGATTTCACGTACACACAAAACACACACACCACCACTGCCGCGGCCGTACTGTTGTCACCCGTGGAAAGCGTAGCCGTTGGAAAAGTTGTGCCACTGCAACACAAACACACATACACACACACACACACATATATATGCTTAATGCTTAAATGCTGAAAAACACACGTACACGCGCGCAACTCACAAAACATGCCATGTCCACAGCCCGTCTTCGGACGGGTGAGGACCACTAGTGGGGCCACCAGTGCCGCGGGTGGGAAAGGGGGAAGGGAAAGGTGCAACAGCAGCAGCACTGCAGTCGCACCGAAACTGTAATTTTTGACTGACACTGTGTGTTACAGTAGAAGCGGGACAGAAAGACTAAGAGGAACAGAGGGACAGAGAGGGAGAGACAGAGAGCGAGAGCACTAACTTAGACTGAAAAAAGACACTTTGACACGCACGTTCGGCAACGGGGCGCGAATGGATAGACGGGAAATTCCGGCAGACGGAAACCAAACAAAAGCGCGAATAGAGAGTGCTGTTGATGCTGGACACATACACACACACACACACACACTCTGATGGGGTGATGTGGTGAAGAACTTTTTTTTGTGTGGAAGCTTTGGAAAAATCGTAGAACTGTCGCGACGCAGACGACATACGTCTTCACTGAGCGCGCCTCCGAAACTGACTGAGGAGTCGATCGGTTGCTCGCGCCATACAGCCATACCTCATTACAACCCACCGTTGGCAGGTTGATTGAGAGTGCTAAAAAGAGAGAGAGCGCGAGCGAGCTTTGAATGGGAGAGAAACCATCCCTCTCCGTTTGTGGAGGGTTGATCGTTCAAAGCTCCAAGGCAGCGGCTTATGATGCGCCGATCGCTTGATCAGAGGGTTGAATGATGCACCGCAATCGACGAGAGCACAAATAAAGAGCAACGAGTGCTACTCGCGGTCGATTCGCGGGAAAAAAAGCTCCCAACCGCCCGTCCGTCTCGGAAGCTTTCCCGGTCGGAGTGTGGGCCAGGGCCCGAAGATGCGCGATTCGTTTTCTGCCTGAAGGACGCGTGCAAAAATTCTTTTCTCACAGCCTTTCGTACGCAGGCGCGATTTCGCTCTGGTGCTTTGCGGTGGAGCGCATCTTGGCTGCCCAAGTGATGTGCGTTTTCGTTTTGTTCGTTGTTGTTTCTGTCTGCGTCAATCGCCTCCACCGCAACACTATGGGAAGCTGTATCACGGAACCTTAGCGTGCCCTTCTCACGGGGCTTCTCTTGACGACCGATTAGTTACTGCTGCTGTTGAGAAGCAGACAACAAATGATGCTAACTCCGGTCCCGAACCTTGCATATCCCCGGGGAAACGACAGAACATAGATGCAATTTCTGTAATTCGTTGTTTTCTTTGATTTTCGGTTTTTAATTTTAGTTTTATGTTGGCTTACCAAATACGATGCGATTATATTATGAGTTGTTCTTTTAAGATGACACGAATATAAAACTTACCTGAAAGAAGAGGAAAGAAAATTTATTATTACGATTATGTTCTTATTTTAATCGTATAAAAAATATGTATAAACGAACTGAAAATATTGCTAATGTATTATTACTCAATTGTTTACATTTTCCTACAACGGTTCCGCTTACTTAACACAGACTACATTAAGCACACGGCCTCCCTCGCTCACACTGCCACCTCTTAACGACCAGGATCTAAACAACCTGGAAAACAGGCGTCGTGCCGGAGCACTTGGAAACAAAAAAAAAAACGAAACAGACAGGATGCAGCGGTCGGTAGAGTGTGATGTCATTGACATCGGTTTTGCGACGTCATTACTGTGTGCATCCCGCATCCACGGCGCAACAGATGCCAAACAGAGTGTGCTGCATGTACACAAGACATTGATACTTTCGCGTCTATCGATTAATGTTAGACAGCAGTCCGAATCCGGCAGAGCCTCACGTAGTTACATGTTCCCTGTCGTGCCGCTTGTGACGGACATTTCGTGCCTACGGAAGCACTCACGCCGTGCAGCCTCTTCGTTGACCCGTTGTACTTGGAAAGTATCAATCAAATGTCCTACCCGGACAGTTCAATTAGCGTTAGAAATAAAATTATGAACGTGCATGGATCCAGCCGGCATGGCTGGGTGCAAATTATGCTAAAATAATCAAGAGAATTGCGCTGGCAATTGCATCTGTCTTTTTCAACAAGAGTCAGTAAAAGAGTCGAACATTATAGGAAATAATCATTACACAAAATGGAACTTAATTTAAAAAAAAAAGTCAATAATAATAAGTTAATAATAATTACTTATCATTATAACTCGAATTTTCGATTTTTTTTCAAGCCATTCTATCTTTCTTAGAACTCAGCTTTTCTTGCAACTACGGCTTAGAAACACTTTTAACTGTCAGACCAGACCGCAATTTCTGTAAAATATAATAATGCAGCAGTCATCCGTGACAGATGAGATGTCAAATTAAGAACAAAAAATACCTATTTTTTCATGCCCATACATCTTAAAAAAGTTTTTTTCGTATGATGGAAAATAAAAATAGATTTTGTCAGTTGGGATAAATATAGCAATAATTTAAACCAATATGATGAAATTTAATGCAAATACAATTATATAAAAGCGCCCCTGATGACACCGTTCATTCGATGTTCAACGCGTGCCCTCGCATGCTCTATGCTCGCACACTCTACGCCGGGGCCAACAACTGCGACCGAAAAAAAAACCGAGCCAAGCGCCGGCTCTTCCTCAAGAGTCCACACAGGCGTGGTTGAACACAGTTCGAGTTTTTTTTTCACTTATCGCAATAGGTTCTCCTCAGCCATAAAGTTTGCTCAGCAAATTAGCAAACATTCGCAGTCGAAACGTACCCTCTCTCCCTCTCTCTCTATTTTTCTCTTGCTCTTCCGGGGGAGTGCGGGGTTTTGTCTAGCCTTAACGAGCACGAATCTATGCGAGCCCACGAAAACGAAACTAAAAACCGCAAGCTTCGATCTTCCGTTAGCTTTTTCAATGTCATTTTGGCGATCGGAATGAATAATGGTGCGGGAGCAACCTTCCTGTTTGTGGGACCCTCCCACCCCGAATATACGGGTTTGCATGTAATCATTCAAAAAATGAAAAATAAAATAAAACGAGCGATTGTTCTCCTTTAC
>JXXA01015457.1:0-12308 GCA_000956255.1 Anopheles punctulatus
CCCCCCACCACCCCGAAGGGAAGGTCAGGCCGTGTTTCGGTTTCCTTATCATCCGAAAAACATATTTCCGCCTCCATCATTCTGGCCATCGTCGTGGTGTGCAAAGCCTACGGTAGTAGAAAACACATCCCAATCTCCGGAGGCATCACACTCATGGATGGCTCTTCATATTCCTGCTCGTCACCATCATCATCATCATCATCATCACCGGCCGGTTGGGCGGTGATTACTGGATGCCACATTCGCATTCCCGGGCACCCGTGGCACCATTAAAATGACATTACAAATAATTTAATACTCCCACTGGCAATAAAATCGGGCATCTCGCTCTCTCTCTCTCTCTCTCTCTCTTTCTCTGTCTCGCTCACACATGGTTGAGCTGCAGCTATTTGCTGACTTTTCGGTCGTTCATACGTAGATGCGACCTAATTCGATACATTACTCAACTCACAGCCTCACGTAGTGACTGTGGCGCGCCGGTTTGACTGGGAATAAAATTTTCATCAGCTTGGAAACGGTCGGAATCGGAAAATCATGCTACAATTTGAGTGTGTTTTTTGTTGTGGAAGAATGTTCTTCAAACAGGCCCTTACGCGTCGAGGACGACGTACGAGGTACGCTTTTATCGAAATTAACTCGTAATCCATCAAACGCCGCAGTGCGAGCCTAAAAGCTTCAGTCTATGCACGAAGACATGCCTACGGAAAAACACGATCAGATGGTGCTATTTTAACACACTTTAGAACATATTTTCTCCCCCTGGTACCGGATCCACGACGGTTCGGCTCATCGAATCGCCGCTTACTCAAGTTTGAAAATAAATTCCATTCACCCGCAAACATATATCTCTTCGGACCAGCTGCCATTGAAAGGCAGCCCTCCTGCCGCGAAGTTCCGGCTGTCCCCCGAAATCGCGGATTAAAGGCAACCGGTAATGAATGTGCCACTTTTCGATGTGCCACAGAACACCTACTGCCGCTGCCCAAGTTGAATCGATTGCAATCAAACTTTCTCCGGTGAATCGGTGGGGGGAAAAAACACCCTCCCGCCCGGTCAACAAATAAATGAACTTTCCCTTCGCTGGCACGGAAACTTTTTGCTCCAGTTTAAGAGCGTTGGGGTGAGGTTTTCCTCTCTTTCTCTCTCTATCTCTCTCTCTCTCTTTTGGGAGTTTCCATTCAAACGCTGACCACGCTGAAAAGCGTGTCAAACAAATGAAAAAGCAAATAGTGGTAACCCAGGAGGTCAAAGCACGTGCCCCTTTAGGCGACCGGACTTTTTTTCCCCCTCGGGATCCGGGGGGAAAATCCGGATTCCAAACGAACCGAAATTAAACTTCACTTCATGCGAAAGAATTTTGCTGGCGCCGTAGGGGGACTTACGTTTTTCGTGCTCTGCCAGGTGATCCACGTGGGGAACCACGACACTAAGAAAAAAAAACAAAACATTGTGTTGGTGGTGAGCGGAAAGAGAAGTTTTTTTTTCATTCAGGACACGCTTGTCCAATGTATGTTTGATTCCCTTTTGCATCTTTTCTGCGTGACTGCGTGACAACAACTGAAAGCGTTTCAAAGTATCGTTTCGTAATTTACCTCTTATTGCAGACATCTCGGAACATCGGAAATCCTCATTAGAACGTTCTTCCCTCCAGCGGTGGCAACATTCTCACGCCACATTCTCTTCGTCAAAAAAAAAACCTACCCGAGCGAAAGGATTTTCTCGCTCGAAGACGAGACGAAAGTTGCCCGAAATGTTTAATCGAAAAAGTTTATGACAAGAAGAATATGCAAAGCTCGATTCGCGGGTTCGTTTTCGTTCGTTTCGATGATGGGAGGGAGTGAAAGCAGCAAGTTTCACTTCTAGCCCGCTCGCTCGCATTCCTTTTCGACGAAATACTCGTGAATGACATTCGTCGTCGTTAGCAGCTGAGTTGGGGAGTTTATAACCGACACGGCCCGGAAAGGATCCCGGGTGATCAACGCGAGCGACTCAACTCACTGTCTTATGTAAATGCGGTGGAAGCTTCTTTTTGCCCGCCCAGTGCCGCCGCGGAAACGAGTTGCTTCTGATGCCATTTTTATACGCTTTACTTCGGGGTTCTTTGGTCGGTGGATAGTTTTTTGCTTCCTCCTCCCTTTCTTGCGACTCTTCTACCGAACTGCAGCCAAAACGACTTGATGCTGGTGGAGGGATAAAATTATGAATCGGAATGCGCGCTGCAGCATCTTCTCAACCAGCTAGCTTCTTTCGCAGCAAAGCAGAAAACTGTCGCACAAACTGGAGAGAAAACGATTTGTTCTCTCTTTTTCTTCGTCCCAAGTTTATCACGATGACGATGATGAACCTGCTCCGAGGATGCTGATTAGTGGTGGCCATCTCGGTGCTGCGAGCAGATAGTTTTCACCTTAGCATAAAGGGTGGCGATTTGAGGAAGAAAAAATATGAAAGTTATCATCACTACCTGATGCAAGTGGTTTCGTATCAAAAAAGCTTAGCAAAAAACTTAGAATATCTCGGTGTAATGGTTCCACAAAGAATTATAGTAGTTTGAAACGAATTAGGCAAAGTTTCTTGCAACACTCAATGTTGAAATTAGTCTCTAGCAAACTAGGTAATGCAGCGTTTATTTAAACTTTCTCTAGCTTATAATAAAGCAGGAATGAAAGTTTAATTAAATTGGTTGCATATTATGTCTTTTTAAGCTCGACCTTAATGAAACAGTCTAGAAATATGCAATTTTCAAATAATTTGCTTCAGACTTTAGTTAGCGAACTTGTTGTAAACCACAACATAATGTGTTTTATCATGGACATTGTCGAATTTAAGCTTATGTCACACATTAGGTTGTTATAAATGTGATATTTAAGCGTTATTTGTTTGAAATTATATTTAGGTTAAAATGTTGGTAAGAACTTTCATCTCTCTTTAAACCTATAAGCTCTTAAGTCTTTCTACTAGGAATGCACACCTAAAACGATGGTTATGACGTAATAATGCGTTTGAAACCATCGATTGCATACTTGTGGCGTTATTCCTCGACCAAACGCCTAAATTTATATAATGTGCAGTACACAACACTTGTAGTAGATTCTTGTAGATAAACGTAAACCGTAATGAAATATATCGATCAATATCTCACTTTGCAAGATTTTTCTACAAATATTATTGTACGAAAATTTTGTTTCTACTCAAACTGTATAAACCAGCTTTTTATATTTTTGTGGTAATTGTGTATTAAATCAACACTCACAACTTTTCAAATTAAACTTAATCTCATAACCTAGCTAATCTAACTATCAATCACAAATATTGTTCACCATCCAAGTCTGATGCCACTCTAGCTGCAAATAAAACCTGAAACCTCGACCAAGCCGCACCGAAGCTGCATAAGCATTTTTCATCCCCATTCTTCATTTGACACATTTTACAAATTTACGATCCAAAACCGATGGCCTGACCGATGCGCACACTGACCACACTAAATCATCGATCGTCTCCAGCACACGGAGACCGCATGCAGAAGCGGAATGTGCAATTTGGCATTCCCATTACATGTTGAGGCGTGTTTTAGTATGCGCACATCCTACATGCGTCTTCCTCCGCCGGGCATTATCGCTTCCAAAAGCACACAAACACACAGCAAACCAAAAATGTAAACGAATCCGTTTTGTGGAAAGTAAAAATGTCCTCTAAAATACGCTTTCGTTAAGTTGACATCCTCTGATTACAAACCTGTCAATCTGGCAGACGGTTCCGTTGGCTCCCAACCCCCCTGGCAGTTGTCACTCAAGCGCATTAGTCTCACTCGCTCGATCAAACTGAAACTGATTTCTTCTAACGCCATGGCACCACCATATTCCTTCAAAGGCACACAAAGTGCAAAGTAACAGTCACAAAGTGCATCACATTTCGCTGGGATCTGTGCAAAAAGGGATGGATAAAAATCTCCCTTCGTTGTTGTTCTGGAATGTGGCCTGAACGCCGGAAACCTTAAATGAACAAATTACACATCCTCCACAAGCCAGAGACGTCCGGACGTCCGCACTGGGCACTGGGCTCTGCGCTCCGTCCCGTGCACGTCGTGCCGAAAAGTGGACGAGCAATACCAACATAAATCCAATAACCAAAGCACTAAAATTGGATTCCTGCAGTGTTGCTGCGGTGCAAAGGAAATGAAATGTTTTCAATATCCTTTCAAGTCCGAACGGAACCGGGGATGTTCGACGGACTCGTCGTCTCTGCGCTCGGCAATGTGGCGTTCGACCATATCCAGGCGAAAAGAGGCAAAAAAGGGAAAATAAAAGGTGAGTTGCATATTATTTGGCCCTCGTCTGCTACTTCGCTTCGCAGTGTGACTTTTTCGAGCCCCCGGCACTGGCGTGTTCCCGACTGACTGACAGACTGTCGGAGTCCGAGGGAAATGAGCATGGGCATGCCGCAGTGCGATTCGGATTCGAGTGATTTGCTTTGTCGAATTCACACCAACGGTGCAGCGTTCTGCACTGGTGAGGCTGCACACCTTGTTTCCAACGTAAAGGCTCCGAGTGACGTGATTTTTATCCGACGTACCCCGGGGCCAGATATCGCCTGCGTTTGATGCTGATCGAGTTAAAGGTGTGCTTTCTTTGCTTAATGATCTGCTAACGCTCAATCCATTTACGATACGAAGCAATTCGCTTTGAAGTATGGAACACTTTTAACGATTGTGTCTAATGAATAGAAGCGACTAAATCACTGAATTTCCTCTTCAGCATTTTTTTTTAAGTACATAAAACATTTTTATTCGAACCCATTTTTACAAACTTTTACCAATTTTCTTTATTCTACTGAGTAAGTTCAAATGATTCGCAAACTGAACGAAACATTACTAAATTTAACGAAATTTGAACGAAATGTTTGATCATCACTTCAACTTGTTCCAAAAGATGAAACCACCCGGATTATGTCCTAAATCCCACCAACCACATCGGCCACAACCGCCAGTGGTCTGAACGGAGAGTGAAATCTTAAATCTGTTTAATTAATTTGTGACTTTGGTGTTTCCTTCCCTTGAGTTAAATCATAATTTCTTCCCCTTCCGCACACCAACAAAACCCCAAGGTGGGATTGCTCGTCAAGCAGAAGGTGGGCGTATTTTTTCTTGTTCGAGCTTCTTTTCACCGGGCCCGCTTCGAGATCGAGAAAAGTCATTTCCGAGGTTTCGAAATTAGCTTGTTTTCTTGCCACCGAAGTCTCCCACCGACCGGGAAGGAGGTGGCAGTAATGTTAAAGCTTTTCCGTTCCTTTGCTTCTCACTTCACCGAGCTGCGCCAAACAGCGAAACCAGCATCTAATGAGATGCGAAATTAAATTATTCTGTAAATTTTCAGAGCCGTTCGTTCGTTGCGAAGCAAAAGCTGAAGTTCAAAACCGGTTGGACCGGTAGGGGTTGGTAAATGGCAGCGAATATAATTGCGAAATTCAGATGTTTTTTTAGGTGGTGTAAATTTATTCAAACGTAAGACTGCGACGCCAAACACCATCGATTGTGGGTTGTTTGGAAGCAAATTTTTGCGGGGAAAATTACAATTCCGAAATTGATTCTTTTCCGTAAAACCGTCTTCCCTAGCGATCGTCTAAACCAACTGGTCGTATAATTACGCTCATTTGTACTTCCTGCCCCCCCTGAACAAGCCAACAATCGTTGACGGTAAGATTCCATAAGCGTGATTAGCTACCTAGCAAACCACGGGTTCCGGTAGTGGGAAATATTTCACCACCACTACCACCAGCCTCGCCCCCGGCGTACGAATGTTTCGCAATCGCAACAAACCGAAAAGGTCGCCCAAGCTAACAAGCCTCACAAGACACCTCAGGCAATGCGGAAAGAATTTGAATAAATTTATGACCAAATCGTGATTGTACCTTTTGACCTCGCACCCTGAGGCCAACTAATCGGGCTTCCGTTCCGGATGGATATTTTCGGCGAGGACAACGCCACGGAACGCGTTGCAAAGAAACAACGATCGTGACAATCGAAGCAAACCGAGCTGGTCGGATGGTTAATCAAACTGTTCGGTCGGTATCGGGCGAAAAAGGGTCGGGAAAGTTTGCCCCAACTTTTCAGGGGCAGCGGAACCGTTATGCGAAAGCGATGACGGTTATCTTGGGTGCCGCGCCACTGAGGTGTGCTGGTCGTGCCGGAAACATGGCGCCTGGATTTTGGTGGAATTTACATTTTGATTGGAACGCGTAATCTGTTTTACGATGGAAAGGATTGCGCTCGGTGTGACCCTAGTGTAATGCTTCCCATTAGAAAACGTTTCGTGTAAACTTCAACGCAAATGGAATACTGATGATCGCCATTTCGGGTGTAATGTAGCCTGAGAGTATCATAAGCGCGGTTATTTGAGTAAGATTTCAATTTTGGTCACATTGGTCTCATCCAAACAGTAATGCAGAAGTCGGCTCAAACGTTTGAATATGAGGTTAATATAGATGGCTTCTAAAATGACTTCCAGTTTAAAATAAATGATTTACAGCATGTTTAAATGGTTATTTTTAATCAAAATTACAAACAAAAGGATATTTGTGCATTCAAATATCAAAACATATTTGCATACCCTCCAGGCGCAGATTCATCTCACATACGTAAAGCTCATCCGTCAAAATCTAAATCTCGATACAAATTATCGCTACATTTATCTAAAGGCTTTGAGCTTTGATTAAAAGCAGTGTTAAAGAATTTCGCTGGTAAGGGTTTTGTGACATTTTCAATCAAATTGTAATTTTAAATTGGATAGGATTTGGATAAATTTAGAGTAATGTAGATTTTATCTATTGCTGCAGTTAGAACATAATAGAAGAATAATGAGATGTACTTACGATTATTTAGAGAATTTGAAATTTAAATTGAATACTGTACCAAAAACAAATTTTAAAAAATCTTCGTTTCTACTCAAAAACAAAACCAACCAACACAACCTAGGCTATTTTGGTCATCACTATGGCCATCAGGTCGTCACTGCTTAAACGAAGCTTAAATAATTAATATCAGCACGGACGTATGCTTTGAAAAGTTTGAAATGAAAAATATTATTTCAGCTAACTCTTGCAACTTTCCAAACAACCAAATAACAACGGTTACATACCGTAACGAGCCCGAACTATGCGACCCAAACATGCACCCCAAAACACCGAATGTTAGTTTTGGGGTGGGGTGAAAATTGAAAAGTTTTGCCCTCATTAACTGCATGTAAGTGAGTTTTTCAGTCGAAATTCGTGCCAACGGAACTCTCCACTGAAGAAGGGATATTTGGGTGCAAAAATACGAAACCACACTATGCGCTTATGGAGGATGATATCATTTTGCTGCCCTCTGCCCAACCTCCACGACAGCCGACCGAGACCCGGTGCCTATGAAACCGGTCGGCTCCGGGTTTTGGTTTTCGTTGAAGTGGCCGCTTAAAAAGTTTTGCCTAGTTTTCACGCAAAACCGAGTCGCAGTCGGAGCGGTCGTAGGTGGTAGAAACTTTTTCAATTTCGTCCAAATGAGCACGCCACACGACGCAACGCACGGTGGAAGAGGTTTGTGCTGCACAAGGTTCTTGTCGGGGCCGGTGTTCGTTGGCTCAGCCGAGGGCTTGGAGCTCATCATTGATAACTGTCGACGTGGGGTACGTTTTTGTGCTGCTCAGCTGCTCAGCTGTAAAGTTTAGTAAATTGACCAGTGCGGAACGGTCGCGTAATATGAGGCTAATGAAAAAAGACTGGTAGCGTCTGTGGCAGCAGCTGCTGGAACGATTCACTTCTAACGATACTATTAGCGTCATCTCTAGCAGAAGGTTTCGGAAACATCCATGCACGAACGTAATTGCTACATTGCTTTTGATCGTTTTTCTCTGAAAGATGATTGAACAAATTGAGTGTGTAAGCGAAAAAAACCATTACAAAAATCATTGAATATTCATGAAATTTCAGAAACTCAAGAAGGAAATACACCAATCATAAAATTGTTACTCGAGCCAGCTTCTATTGACTGACACTCCCCCAAAGCTCGAATAGTCATGTAGCAGTGATTCTCTTCCGCCGCACGAAACCACAAGAAAATTGAATGTCTTCCTACGTGCGAGTTTCCAACAAGAAAAACCAATTCCAACGCCTACTTCTCGTCCCCCATCGGTATGTCATCGTCTCGAGGTGGGATGAAAAAAGCGGCCCGAGAGGAATGTCATAAAAATGCAATCTGAATGCAAATGAGCTCGTCTCGGCCGCTCGATGATGAGTTTCTTGAGGTGCGAAAACCAATTTCGGCCAAACGCTCACCCGGACTTGTCACGCGGGAAACGTGCGGAAGTGACCTATTTCGTAACGAGTGGAACCGATCGGAACGAATCGATGCCTACGGTAGGAGATCGATGCCCACTTCCCCGGTACCGGGAAGTGGAAGTTTTATGCCGTGCCGTTTAGCTAAGCCATTAGATTCAATTGTGGGACGTAAAAGTTTTCCTATCAATCGATACGCTTTGACCTTCGGGAGGGTTGCATGTTTAGAAACAGAAATAGCAGTAGACTTATGCTGTGGATAATTTTACACAACATTTCATTTTAGTGGTGGATTTATTTAATTTACTATTGCCGTACAACAGATCTGGCCGAAAACTCAACGTGCGTATGCGTATTGCATACCTCACGGCGCTAATTTGCGAAAGAACATCCTTTTCTCGACCTTTTCGTCTATTAGTATATTATCGTACTTTTTAAAAAAAGAAATACGTATTGAAAATCACTCCCTCAAGTTATATCAAACGTATTCCAATGTGGTATATTCTCTAATCATTTCTAAATTGCATTTCATTCATAAATAACTTTCAACTCCCAACCATGTCATAAGCCATAATTCTGACCAACTAAAAATCCTAACAACAACATCCAGCTCAGCGATTCGGTCGCCAGGCAGCATGTCAAAGACCTGATCCCCAACAGCTGTGCTGCTGCAGCATGATTTGTAACTAAAATTTTGACATCCAACGGACGGAGGAAACCCAACACAAATTTTAATTACCGAATCCCAAACCAGCGTCGTGCACGGATGCCGTTTTGTGGAAACCCATATTTGAAGGGATCGGTTCACGGGAGGTAACAGATTGCCCGTGCACTCTCAGAAGTTTCGGTGAGTAGTTTTGACGAGAAGCAGCAGAGTGAGCGTGGTGAAACCGCACCTTCCGTCAGCGGTGTTGTCAGCCATGTGCCGTGCTAAAAGTCGTATAAATTATTCATCGTACACTCGAGACGAGCCGTGCATCCGTTTGCCGTACGCTATGAATCCCAGGCGCGATGCTGCCCCATCAGGATCACATTTAAATCAAGCGTTGATATTACGAACCACCAAATATCTGTTCGGCACTTAATAGACTTCGGGTGCTTCATGCGATGCGGTAAAATATTCAATTTAAACATTTTAAGTAAAGAGAAAAAAAACATGCTCCTGACTGCATTCATCCATCCGGTGACAGGTCTCGGTTCCAATCCGGAGCAGGAGTTGCACCGGATTTACTTACCTCCACGGCCACCTAGTTCCAAGAAGGATCGTATGCAGAGACACCACAAGACGCACAAGTGCGCTCGAGGGAGCAAAGAAAAGCACGATAGTCATCCTATGACGCTTCTTACCGGTGGACCCATTTATCTTCAAGATGACACTCGAGATGGGCCATCCGGCGGGTACGACGGTTTCACCTCTCCAACGACTAACTCTTCGGACTTCGGATTTGCAAAATGAGATCGTTATTCGCCCTCGGTCCCACATTATTCACAGCAGGTACCACCGGCAACCACTCAATATTGAGTCGCTCAAAGGAAGTCGCATGACGTGATGCGTTCCACTTGCACCGTGGCGACAGTTTTTCGGCTTCCGCCACACAAAGGATCACAAATCAACCGCTGCAACTTCCGCCGAACGCTAGCCACGGGTACGGGCGAGTGAGAGAAAAAATAAGAAGTAGACAAATAAAAAACGAGACACCGATTCCGCTCAAGATGGCAATGCGACAAGAAAGAAATCCTCACGGTGAATTTATTATGCCTTTCTCTTCGATAACGCGCGCCCCGTTAAGATATTCCAAGTCCAGGGCGTTCGAAGGCCCTTCGGGCGTTTCCCGGGCGCGCCCATTCCGGCCCGAAGGACCAAACTTTGCAGGTGCGAATAGGTTTTCGCACTCTTTGGGGCCTTATGGTAGTGGTGAGACTTGGTGAGGGGGGCAGGGAAGACATAATAGCTATCAGATGATGATAATTTATGTCGGTGTGTGCGATTCCGCATCCACAGACATTCCGCACGGCGAACGGGGAGAATATCACCTTTCACGGAAGATAAATGATGATATCCCCGGTAATATAAGCGGTCGTACGAGCATAATGTCCTCGCACATTCCTTTATCTTGCGGCCATTGTACTCCGGGCGGGTATGTTCGAGCCGCATGAACTTAAAAAAAACACCGGCTTGTTAATGTAAGGAAATTGTTTCACAACCAGCGTTAAATGTTAATCTTGCTGGTGAATAATTTATTGCAGCTAGGTATGTTTGCAATCATACTGCTTAGCTATTGAACTGTGCGGTTGAAGGATAGAATTTCCAAAGGCCTTCTTTAGTAGGTCACAATAACCTTACGCTCGCTTTAATCCTATCCACTTTAACACGTGCTCATCCTTTCGCTCACCCTGGATGGGTTGGCTTCCAAGGTTAAGCTAACATTATGCCCACCTGAGCATCCTACCCTGCTCTCTGCCACACTGCCACGATGAAAAACAATTTCAAAAATAATCTTGTTTGTGTTTCGTAAGCAAATAAACGAACCGAGTGGCCAACCGGGGACGGTGCCGAACGAGACATGGGTACACCGCGTCGTTCAGTGGGAAAACATAACAAAAGGCGGAAAATTGGAACGTAACAAGGTTAGTGCTCTCCAGCAATCACCATTGGGGCGAGGGCTTTGTTTCGAGTCATTCTTGTCGTAGGTAGTATAAAGCTCATTTTTGTATGGGGCATGCAAAAACAAAAAAAAAATCATTCCATGAAAAGTGCGTTCTAGATGCTAGTAGTTAGAATATACAATCATTACTTTAAGGTGATACACAAATTTCCTCCTATTTTATTGTCTATTTTTAATCATAATGTGGTTATTTTAAATTTATATATCCGTTTTGTATCATCGAAAAAAAAACTACTAAAATATGTTCAAATCAAGTCCATTCAAATTCACCGTCAATGCTGATTTTTCTCCCATACAATTCGTTCCTTTTATACTCAAGTGTGCACTTGTGTTTGAAAATATCTCGACAAAAACCCCTTTTTCGAACGCCACCGACGCAGTGCAGTGCAATTTATTTTAATTGGCTTGCATACTTGCATGTGCGCTGAAGGTGAAGACAGTGCTTTTTTTGCGCAACATTGCATGTGGCCATTGCAAAATAGCAAAGAGAGCAAAAAATAAACAGGAAAGCTGCAAAAAAAACCAAAAACAGAAAGAAAACAAATACAGACAGCTAAGTTATACAAACAGAGTACTTGATTTTTCATTTAAAAAGAAAATTATTCTCTATAGAAGTTAACAATAAAACAAATTTTATAGTTTGATACTTATAAACAAATACATTTTTTATGAAAAACAAATTAAAAGACATTTCAAACATTAAAATTGATAAGATAATATAAAATGTTTTTCAAAAAAGCAAAGCAAATAAAAATAATTTATATACTAACACGTATCTGTGAAAAAAAACTAAACAAGCAATGTGTTTGTTCGAAAATCTTCAACCCACAACACACCTATGCGATCTCAAATTCCCTATTTTCATCTCGGCAATCCCAGGGATGGCTACCGAACCCTCAGGCAAATTCGTCACTTCAAACATAGCTCATCAACAACGTCCCTTTCTCTCTCCGCTCTTCTCCAGCTCCTTCTGATCACAACACCCTTTCCAGATTCCCATAGTTTGCTTTTGCACGGCACAAGACACAACTCCGAGCTCCACTAGACGCAGCGCTGTCCACAAGGAAGCCGGCGAATTTGGAGTGTTGCCTCGTTTGTTTGTTTCTCATTTCCCTCGAGCGGTTTGTCTCGCGCCGGGTGTTCATATTTTTATATTTTTATTTTTGAATTATGAAGCACGATTTGCACACACACACACACACACAAAGTTTGAAAAGAAGATGGAATAGGGATAGAAAGGCTGTGAACTTGAGTAGCTGGAACATACTGGAGCCACCTTTTCCGGGGTTGCGCTGCATGGATATGAGCAACGTTTTATCTTCCGACCGAAATTTATCT
>JXXA01015458.1:0-12820 GCA_000956255.1 Anopheles punctulatus
TCAAACTGATGAGGCGGTCGGTTTTTCTCTCACGGTAGTGGTGATCGATCGGCGAACCGATTCGAATGCACCCACCGGTTCGTTCGAGCTGATCTACAAACAGGTCATACCGAAGACGCCCGCCTACATGGGCCTCAACCTGCAGCTGCGCGGCCACCGCATCACCCCCAAGAGCTCCATGAAGAAGGACCGCATGCGTATGCTTCCACTGAAACCGGTTCAAAACGTTCTGCAAGTGTCCCGGCTGGCGACGTCGGCGGCGGCCGCCGCGGTAGTGAAGCAATCCGCTTCGCCGGTCATAATGGATCTGATCGAATGCATGCAGTTCCGGGACGGAAAGTCAGACGACGATCTCTCGCGCCAGCAGAGCATGGTTCGCGGAGCGTGCGGGGTCACCTCGGCCACACTGTACAAACGTTCCAACTTTTCGCACAAGAGCCCCAACCTTCGGTACGACTTCGAGAAGAAGAAGTCGTACATTATTTCGAAAACGGGGGAACTGTTCAGACGCAACGGAGCCGGTGCGGGTGGTGGTGGCAGCAGCTCCAAGTATGCAACCGACGGCGACACGTACATTGACAGTGTGGAAGCATGGGAACGGGCCACGACTAGCTTCTTCCAGCATAATTTCTCCACCACGCTCAGTTCACTCACTGCCACCAGTCGCGAACGAACCGGGCCGGAATTATCGGATGAAGGACAATCTCGCCCGGGTCCCGCGGTGCCCAGTGCGTCGGCACCGGGCAACGCTAGCTCTTCCGGTGGGGCGAACGCATGTTGCTCCATCAAGATAACCGACTGTGATGAATCCAGCAGCCAGTCAAATTCGGACTCGGAAAAGCGCACCGGAAGCGTGGAAAACCTCACGACCGCAAACGGTACGACCGCGAGCCACGCACCGTCCAGCGGATTTCCGGCGACCATTCGCTACAGTACTCGCCACAGCGGTGGACGCACGATGACCTCCAACAACTTCTACACGCTCGGGTTCAGCCTGCGAACGCGTCCGCCGAAGTCCGTACGCTCCGGGCCGGGCAACAAACTGCACCACGCACAATCAACCGAGGACCTGTCGTTGCAGCATCGCGGCACCAACACTGCCAGCGTGATGGAACCGCCGTCGGTCGTACCGAACGGAAGCACCGCGGGTAGTACGGCTTTCTAGCAGCCGTGGAACACCGCCGCCCGTTGCTGGGGCGGAAAGCACGGTGATGAATTTTCTCAGCTACTGCTAAGGTCCAGCTTTGCACCGTACACCGGCAAACCCTGCTCCACCCTGATCCACCCACCACTCTGTACCTCAACCGCTTCCCCGCCGGCCAACGCACCCTTCCCATCCAGCTCGACGCAATCCCACTGGCACGCGCGCTGCAATCTTCCCATCACACGCGGCCATTGCTTTATGGGCAGCTCCAGCTCCAGCTCCAGCGGTAGCCATGGTTACGGCATCAGCAAAGCAGCAACCATTCCTTCCACTTCTTCTTCTTCTTCTTCTTATTCTTCTTCTTCCCCCGCCTCCTCCTCCACTGCCATAGGCAACAGCATGAGCAGCAACGGCAGCAACAGTCACCGCAGCAGCTATCTCACTAGTGTACAAAGTAGTCACAACGCTGCCAACCCCGCCACACGTTTCCGTGAAACGCTTTTTCGTGTACCTCTGGTTAAAATTCAAGGTTCTTCCTTACTTAAACCAAATTGTTTTGTGTTTCAGTAGTTTTCTAGTGTACGTTTATTCGGTGTATAAGTGTGTTATCGCGTCTTGGAATCTAGCCGTAGCGGAGCGGACACCCGAGGGCAGGAGCGACGCGGTAGATACATTCCAACCCGCAAGAGGATACGTGTAATCGGTCAAGTCCAAGCTAAACCCGGCCAGGGAGTGAACCCCGGGCATGATTGATTGTTGGTGTTGTTGTTGTTGTTGTTGTTGTTGATGTGAACAAATGGGACAACTATTTTCAGTCTAGTGTAGCCAACCATAGCCCCGCATAGTGCCGTCGTTAGTCCGCGTCCGGTGTAGCGATAGCAGAGTATAGCACCCGCTGTTAATAGGAGAGCGGCATCCCCGTTCAACGAAATAGATAAATGAAATGCATTTAAAAATCAAATTTGTTACCAGTAATGTATGGGACAGTGATCCCGGTGTTGATCTGGCGGACATAACGCTGGAACTGGGCGAGATCGATTATGGCAGCAGGCACCTGGATCAACGTTTCGAGCAGGCACCGGTGCAGCTTACCAAGCGCTTCCTCAGCGCGCTCCCGGCGGTGGAAGCACTAAGCGAGCCTCCCAGCACGCGCCACGGTGCTGTTGGAGATGATCGGCCACTGTCACCGCTGTCGCGACCGTTTCCAAACCCAAAGCTAAGCCAACAGGTGAACACGTTCCCGCGTATGACGCCCCGCCTGCACACACTTGAGGATGATGACGACTCGAACCGGACGCCAAAGCACAGGTTCTTCCGCAACTACAGCTTCGATTTTCTAAAGCAGAAGCAACTGAAGGGCAAAATTGCATCCGCAGTGGAAAAGAAGCACATCTTCTCGATTGTGGGCCACTATCCTGCCCTTCGGAAGGCGCTCAAAACTCGCCATTGGCTCGAAAAGCAAACGTTCCGAAGTGCGCTAGTCCGCGAGCTTTCGCATCATGCGCTGCTGCAGAAAGCATCGAATGGCAACGAGTATGAGGAGGCGCTCGTGTCCAAGTACCTCAAGCCGTACCTGCCGTACTTCATCTGGCAGCACCGGAACATGCGCGACTGCAAGCAGGATCGTTTCTACGCACCGTACCGCAGTCGTATCCACTACGAGCGGCCGTACGATTTTGCGGTGAAGGAGAATCTCATACGGCTTATCAACGCCTCCCACTGGCACCAGGAGGAAGGCTTTGCCGAGCTCGACTACCCCCGTACGTATCTGCTCGATACGGAGGACATCATCACCAAGTTCCAGGAGGACTATCAGCTGACGATCGTGAGCAGCTTCCTGTACCACATGTCCAAGCACCTGGAGCACGCGTTCGACGATGGCGGTACGCTAACGACGGACGTGCTGACGACGGCCATGAAGTACCTGCGGTACTATCTGGGTTGCGCACAGCACGAGGACATCGATCACGAGGAGTTTTGCGAACCGCTGCTGACGCCCGAAAATCGCCACGAGATGGAACAGGTGCTGGCGGGTGAGGCGCAGTTCGGGAGCATCCCCGGCTACGAGGTGCTGTCGCTAGTGGCGCAGGTGAAAAAGCTAGTGCACGAAGCGGCGAAGGTGTTCCCCGACATGAAGATCGACGGTATACGGAACATGTGGATACTGAAGCCGGGCAACCGGTGTCGCGGGCTGGGCATCATGATCTTCAACGATGATCGCAAACTGTTGGAGCATGTGGACAGCAACCCGGATGTAAAGTACGTTGCCCAGAAGTACATAGGTAAGTATGTTGTTTTACCATTTGCAAATGTTTTTTCATGCGATTTTCACAACAATTCACTACCATACAGCAGCTGGCGTCAATTTATCCGCTTGATCACTTTTACTGGGGCGCCAGGGATATTTGGTTTGATATTTGATAGACCTCCGGTAGAATCGTTCATGCCAGAACATTAAATCATTCGCCTACTGCGCTCCAAACGCGGAAGAAGTTTCCAAGGGACAGCGTAAAAAAAAAGAATGAAATACGATTACATTAACAGGGTCATAAACGGTCCCTCGTTTTGGCAATTATCCCTGTCGTTTGTACGGACGGGACGGTATGTGCGTTTCCTTCGCCAGCAAGCTTAAACCGTTTAAGTTTGGAATCCGAATCGAATGCGATAAACCATAGTACGCACGCTCCGTGCCAGGATCGATGCGTTCGTTCGATGCGAAACAACCACGTTAACCGCACGTCTCTGTGCAAAGTCCTTTTCCTCATCCTCATCGTCCGGATAGCTTTGGCGGGAAGGCTTTGGGCTGATTTCATTACCTGATTATCCTCGTTTCGGGTGGGGGAGAACTAATTCACTTCCACCCTAATGCCACGGTAATAGTTACTATGTCGCCTAAATCGATCAGGAGGACTGAGGTTGGGAACAAGGTTGGGAATTGTTTAATGTCATACGACATAAAGGACGAATCGGGGCGAATCGTCACTCGTGCCGTTGTGGTAAGCAAGCGAACAAATGTATGGACTCTTTCGTTTGGGTTACTACAACGTAATTGAACATAGAGAATAAAAAACGCGCTATAAAAAAAGACAAACTTTTCGCTGCCATTTTCAGTACCACGTGCTCCTTCAATGACGTAACATTCCCCATGCTGCATCGTGTTATCAAACTTTCGCACAATTATCTCGCTCCTAGCCGAAGCCGCCACGAACGTTGATTTGCTACGCTCCGCACCCAAGCCCAAGCCCTTTGGACGAACGTGAAAAGCAAAACGGGGCCAAGCCCCCCACACTCCACCAAACTCCACCAAAGTTCCCAAACACTGCCCCCTGGTAACGGTTCCGGTGCGCGTTTGTCTGTTAGCACGGGAATCGCCCGCCGCACCAGTATGCAAAAGCTGTTCGATATTTTCTACCAACTTCCCATGGAAACAGGCAACGCTTTCTTTCAACAACGCAAGGCGGGAGGAGATAATGCGATAATGTCAAACGGCACGGCTTCTGCACGTTGCTGATAATTGTGTATCTGTGGGCTTTTTTTTTGGTTTTGTTTTTCGCTTGCCGCCTTGTGCATCGAGGCTGTTTCCAGACAGACACTGTGCAGGTGGTAAGGTGCATCATATTGACCTCGCACTTTGCATTTATTTCCGTAAACGCTGGGCGAAGGTGCTGGCGAGAAAGAGGGAAGCATTTGCCCTTGGTAAACCGGTGAGGTGAACGGAGCATGGAGTTCAATTAGCGGCGCTTCTACTGATAATTGCACGCACGATCGCATTCGCCCACCAAGTTTGCTATGTATTTCACAATTAAATCGATTTTAAATATACCTTTTGGAGTTTTCAATCTCTAACAATGGAATTGGAATAGTTCAGTTGATTTTTTGCTGCAGAAACACACTTCGTAGTGCATGAAAATTATTTGTATGAAACTATTCCGAGAGGAATTGTCCAAAAACGTTGTCCGAATGATTCTCTATCATTTCGTGAACGGTGGGTTTGGTTGCGTTCGGTTGTCGCATAAACAGTCAAATTCCCTGACACCCGACAGCAGCGCGCCTCGACATATTCATATTTACCACGAGACAATTCAATCCCCACATAAATAGTTAACGTTATCCGACGCTTTTCGCTGCCCATGCACGAACACGTTGTGAATCGGAGGTTCTAACCGTGCTAACCCTACTTTGATGGTTAAGCTGTTAAATATTTCCCCACAGTCTGGTTTTATTTATTAACGTACCAACATATGGTCGCTTTCTGCTTGGGGGAGGTAGCACTAGAGGTAGGATTGACGAACGGCTGGGTCTCTACCGCAGTGTCCTTTTAAGTTCATGGTGGTGTGCAACGAAATTGACACACACACAGGAGGGGGAAAAACTTTTGCTAAAAATGCAATCGAACAATAGCTTTCGACACTTGGGCGGGAATTGAATATGTTTCTATAACTAGGCCAAATCGGGGGTCGTCCGTATTGTAGCCGGGTACGGGAAAGCCTACGCAAAGCTACCGTTGTGCAAGCAGGTCATGGATGGTAGTAACCAGCGGCCCTTCACTCCGCCGTACGCTGTGTTTGGAATCCAATCCGTGCATGGCCGATCGATGAGCCTTTATGGGGCACCACGGCCGCGGAGGGTGCTACGGGAGCTACTCCGTGAGCTAGTTCCGGTTAAGCTTAAGCTGGTTCGGGCTGGCTCTGCGGTAGGCCGCACAATATCTTAGGCAACACTTCCAGTGTTCCTAACAGTTTCAGGTGAAGGTCACCGGTTCGATCCAACAGGTACGCGGGGCCAAAGTTAACACCAGTATAACTTTTCTGCAATTTTTCACAATACAAAAAAGAGCTCTACCACCGTGCCGGATAGTAAAATCCCTATCCCGTGCCATCGAACCGCTTCCTTCGAACCATCCCCTCGACCGATTCGCACGAAAGCTACATCGCGAATCCGCGAGTTGATTGGCTAATTGGCCTCATTTCTTGTGCAGAAAAAAAGAAGCGGGAAGGATGAGAAGGAACACTAGCACCCATTCGCTAGGCAAAGACATCTGGGGTGAGAGAGGTTTTACAAATGAGGGCAATCGTGCCAATCGCGCCAATCGCTTTATACAAAGTGTGAAATGCTATTTTAGATAACGACGATTTCCATTTTTTTGTTGTTGTTGTTTGTATCGCTTTTTGTTGCAGTGTGGATTTATGATTTTATTTCATTTATTGTAAGCAACTTCGAGCCTTTTTTTTTGCTCTGAAAAGGTATGGCCTATGATAATCTGTTAGCTAAGTTCAGATTACTCATCAGTTCCGTAAATTTTCAACCTATTATTATGTTTAATGTCGAGGTTTTAAATTTGTAAGTACGGTTTGATTGAAAACCCGCACGCAACAATGCTGTCCAAGCGCATGATCCCGTTGTATAACCTTTACAGAACGGCCGCTACTGATACACTGTACCAAGTTTGACATCCGCCAGTACTTCCTGATCACCTACACGAACAACGTGCTCAAGGTGTGGATGTACAAGAACTGTTACTTGCGGTTCAGCACCCGGCAGTTCAACCTGGACGACTTCAGTGAGTCAATCCATCTTACGAACTACTCCATCCAGAAAAACTATGCCAAGGAAATCCGTGACGGTGGCGACAACCTGCCCGCCAGCAACATGTGGTCGCTCAAGCGCTTCCAGGAGCATCTTCAGTCGCTCGACAAGGGTTTCTACTGGGAGCGCAAGATCTATCCGGACATGAAAAAGAACATTCTCGCCATCGTCTGTGCCAGCCTCGATGGGATGAAGATGGAGCGGAACATGTTCGAGCTGTACGGAGCCGATTTTATGGTGACGGAAAATTTTCGCACAATGCTGATCGAGATCAACACCAGCCCGGATCTGTCATCGTCGACCGATGTGACGTCCATCATATGTCCGGCGGTGCTGGAGGATCTCGTGAAAGGTATAACTCCACCACACCACGGGCCAGCATTGTGGGAACTAATGTGTGCGTTGACTGTTGACTTGCATTGGTTTCAGTTGTAATCGACAACACGAAAGACAAACGGGCAGGTACCGGTCAGTTCGAGATGATTCATTCGTTGGAGATTCCACGCGTAGCACCGTATGGGTACGGGTTGACGGTCGATGGACGCGCGATGCAGTCGAAGCATCGCTCCAGGAGTCCCTTGCCACCGATAAGCACGTCGGCAGTGCCGACGGTTGTTTCGACCGCTGCCTCAACGCCGAAAAGAAGTGTAACTGCAGGAGCGGCAACACCAACCGTACCGCCAGTGGCAGCACCATCATCGCTATCGAATGGAGCAAACACCGTAAGCATGAAAACTTCTCGCCACGCCACTAGCAGCTCGGAACTGTCGAGTAGGGGAAGTAAAACATCAATCACCAACCCTACGTTCGACCGGCCTCGTTCGACGTTGAAGTAAAAGCGAGCAAGCGCTTCTCGCTGCTGCCACGGTGGGCCACTATTGTTCCCATCCTCTTTTTTTCCCTAGCAAAGTAGTTAATTAAACCAAAAAAAACACAAACAAACTGTATACATCCGTATTGTCATAGCTATATTTCTAAATACATTTTATGTCGTTATCAGAAGTTTCGTTTTTTTTTTGCTTGTTTGTTCCGTGTAATTCCTTAATCCGCTTCAGGCGGCCAGCTTGTGGTGGATGTTCTGGGCCTTGTTGCCGGTACCATCGTGTGTAATGTGTCCCATTTCGGTTCGAAAAAACCACCGTACAAATCTGCGGGAAATGGCAAAAGTAACGGCAATTCTAAAACTTTAAAATTATACCATATCACGCGCATCGAGTCGGGGATTTTGAAAGCGCTCCGAGCCTTCCGGCGTAGGTAGCATGTCACCGGGTAATGATAATCAAAAATAATTAGCAAAACTCACACCACACCATAATACGGGACGGTATTTTGGCTTGGCCTTACGCAAAGCTTTGCAACTACTATCCTCGGGCGAAAGGATGAACGAAATTGGACGCGAAATCCTCTCCCTGTGTGCCCGATTCAGTAAAAAAAAAAAATCGGTTTGTCGATAACCGCAAGCTGTTGCTATGACGGAATGGAGGGAAGAAATACTGCTATCAGTCAATCGGTCGTAGTTTTTCTGAATGCGCATTCACCGCAACTCGTACCTGGCAGCGTACGGATACGGGGCTTCGAAGACAAAGTTTTCGGAAGTAGTTGTCAAAAGTTTGCCAGAGCCCAAAAGTAACTTCCTGCTGTAGAATTGGAGCAACCGTGGGGCAACCCCGCAACCACTGCCTTGCCTTTGGGGGCAAAACAGAGTAGGAAGCTTTTAACGGCGGTTAACTTATCGGTTACATTCTAAAAATAAATTAAGCTCGAAGCGACTATTTTCCGGCTCGAGCGTCCGGTTCAATGGCCTAAATCGCCACCAGCAACTGTATTTCGAGGTGAGGTGGGGGGTTCTTTTACGGTGGGCGTTACGTAACAGCAGCATAGTTAGAAGGAAAAAATATTGTTACAAATTGTGCATCGTTTCTTTCAAAACTACGTATCCTTTGCGAAAATGATACACGGTTGTATTTTTAATAAATGAGGGGGAAAACCTTTCTCCGAAATATATTGTATGAATAAGGACCATCATCACTGCATCGGGATGCTTTCCCCGACAATTCCGTGGTTATTGCCGTGCAAATGTTCACTATTTGCCTATAAAATCAACTCACAAACGTTCCGTATCTGTACAATAATGTTTCAAATTTATGCTTACAGTGACAGTTAAATTGATACGACCACCATACCATCAACACGTGTGCGGAATTGAATTAAACTAAATGATTGTACAATGTAAGCTCATATGGCAATTCGAGCGGCAAATTAGCGGAACAGTCTGTTTGAAGTCATTATTAATAGAATCGAAAATGGACTAAAATTTATTATTTTCAAAAGTAAAATTGTTGCAAGATCATATGGATTGGTCATATCATTTTGAGCGTCACTGTATCCCCACCACCATTGCGAACAATGATGGAAAATTATTGCTGTCCAAACCCTCGTTTAGTTGAAATTGTTCAAACTAAGTTAAGTAACTGAAAGAGGGGATCAATTTTGGATGATCATCGCACCCGGCTGTTCATGATGTATTGCTTGCACATGCGTGAATGATGGCAACAATAAAAAAAACAATATATCTTACACTCTAAACCTAAACACAATAACACATGACCACTAGTACACCAGGCAAGTCTCCGTGGAAGATAAATCGACGGAAACAGAATCGATCAATAGACCGAATTAAAAAAGAAAACTGGAAGAAAACGCGAAAATCGCGATACGCGATTTCCCAATCATCGTTTTGGCCCGGTTTTGTAGCTTACCCTTTTTACATACATCTCTGCTGTACAAACAGTTTGCACAAACAGAGCAGTAAAACATTGAAAACGATATCTTCTTTAACGATTTCTGCCGAAAGGATTGTGTGATAATTAGATACACTGAATCACACGAGGAACGATTCCTTTCCCACGAAACCCGAACCCCGAGATGTCGTGATGTCCTTTTGCAAAATAGTAGCTAGCACTACCAAGTAATGTTATGTAAGTAAGAACTTTTGCTAAACCTTTCCTATCCGGTGACATCCTAACAAATTCTTACACCTTACACGATGGATGACACATATGGGTGGTGAAAGCAGTGGTAGATGGGGAAGCTAAACTGGGATTCTTGTGTACGGGAATACATGGGAGTGGGGGAGTGGGGAGTGGGGGGGAGGATGGCGTTTGTTTGGATGTGTATCTCAGTCATCCCACCCAGAGATATGACCCAGGGATAGTAATGGAAAACTCTACATTGACACTCGCGCGTACGACACACCGACACACCGAACACTTTACGACACACCCGGCTTCAGAGAGAACGACAATTTCGGTCGCGAATTGTTTTTGCCCAGGATCATCTTTTGTTCCTCTTTGATGCGTTTCTCTTGCTCTTTGCGCATCTTTTGGCGCTCTTCGTCCATCTTTCTTTGCTCTTCGATAATCGCAAGACGATCCTCGGCCTGCGGGGAAACACCGGTAGTTAGTACGTGCAGTAAAACATGTGCTTAGTACAGCAGCAACACTTACCAGCTTTCGCTGCGCTTCCTCGATTTTGCGATTATTTTCTGCGAGAATATTCTCGAGTTCCTGGCGCTTTTTAAGCTCTTCCTCCTATAAGAACAGAAATCACGATTAGAACTACCATCGGGGATGCGGGACACTGCACCCAACAAAGCAGCGTTGCGCTGGCAGCGGAGGGCACATATCCGATACCGACGACACCGAGGACGTGTGTCAAAGTCAAGGAGGGTTGTGCGACAAGAAAACGAAAGAATGGCTTTGAGCTTTCTTTTCCGAAACGCTTCGGTCCATTTGTTTCTGTGTTCTACGTTTGATTCCGGTCGATGGGGTGGGTATGTATGTGAGGGGTGTGACCCGACGATCCGGAGACCATCATCATCGGGATGGGGTGGAGATAAAAGAGGGCTGCTCGCAACAGTATGTAGTAAGGAAAAGGTTGGACGAAAGGATGAAACGGACGGCAGCACGGCGCGCATTGCCACGTTGGGCGATAGTCGTCCTCGTCGGTTATGGCGCACACGCCCCACAATAAGAGAATTGATTCGAAGGAAACTAAAATATCACAGCTTATCAGAGAGAACGGAAAGTACTAAATAAAAACACAATTTAGCGTTCGTGATTGTTGGTTGCGATTGCAATCGATTACGATCATCAACTGCTTTCGCTCACATTGTGCATCGTCGGTAAATTAGTTCACACCACTTTCAGGTCCCATTACGTACGGGAAGGGAATGTCAGGTAATGGGGATGCTATTTCCCAATGATTTCACTTTTCAGTTTATGTTCTAATATTATTCATGGCTGCAAATTATAACCTATCCCAGCCCCGTGGTTTGATGAAAACGAACCGAAAGTACAATTATATCGACGCATTTAAAGAGTAGAAAGAAAGACCCAACACCACTAGCACTAGTCAACAATTTGCACTAAGATCAATATTCTGCTCCTTCGCATGATGTCCGCCGTGATGGTAGGTTTACTAACCACCAAATACATTTGATTGTCACTAATCGAGTGAAAGTCGTAAGCTCGTCCAATCCATTCCGTGAATCGATGAAAACGTTCGACTTGGGTGAAGCTTCTCAACTCAAATACACATCGAAACAACTTAGGTTAATAAATTGAAACAAAAACAAAAACCGTACTAACCACACATTACTCGTGAGCACTCGTGTGAACCCCGCGCAAGGCACCAGAGGGCTGGGTCTGAACTATCCATAGTGAGCTGATTTGTGAACAAATCGTATCAACGCTTTTCGTTTGTTTGGTTTTGTTTTGTTTTAACTTACGCACTTTCTTGCATGGCCCTTGTTTGCCTCTGATTCCTGGGCATCGTGCTCACCATCCTGTTAACGCTCTTTCTCTTCCTCTCCTCATTCAAGCTTCTTGCATTACATTCAATCTGCTCCGGGTAAAACTCCTGTAGTTCGTTCGGAACAACAAACCGGCAACAACTCTCATCGGGAAGACAGCAACTTGGGTGTATAAATGGTTTTGTTTTCTTTTGGATTTTGGAATGTTTTTTTGTTGTACAATTAACATTTTCAACTGATTCATCATTATTGCAGTGGTTTAAAGACTCTGCACAAAGCGTCTAGCTCATCATCATTCCGGAAAGCTACGAGGAAATGTTTTGGCAAACGCCTTTGGCACGGTTGGTTTTGAATGTAGTATGAAATATACGGGTTTCACATTTCTGTTCAAACAATGTAAATACTTTATTGAAATATTTCCAACAAAAGATGGCCCTTTGGCTTCGAACGATCGATCAGGCAAACGAATCTCGTGTTTTGTAGCAGTAACAACAAAAAGTTAATGGGAAATGTAAATAAATTCGTTTTATACACAAGGGATGTGTTAAAGCATAAAAAAGGTAACTGAAGTAAGCAGGCGCCTTAGCCAAAATGTTTCTAAAAACAACTAGTTTTCCACATCCTAGAAGTGGATTAACTATTCAAATCGATTAAGATGAACGATTAAAAACACTTCGACACAGGCTATGCCGATTAATACGAGTAGGGGATCTTTAAATGGTTGCAACGAAAAAAGTCGCTGCGTTATTGCATCGCCACGCTTCTCACAAGCGCGAGTTACACGATAGCAAAACATCCGATCAACAAAGAGAAAAATCATCCGGTACGATCTTATGGAGGGAATGCTTACCTCGCGCCGGCGCTCCTCTTCCCGTGCCTGCTCCCTTCGCTTTTCCAGCTCGAGCATCATCTCCTGTTCCATCTGCTTCTTGGCGGCTTCGACGCGCCGTTGCACTTCCATCTCGATTTCGTCTTTGCGCTTTTCCAGCTCCTCTTCGACGCGTTTCTTCACCAGCAGCTCTATCCGTTTAGCTGCTTCCTCTTCGATCATCTGAAACAACGGGACAAATGTGAAAGGCGCTCTTAAATCTCGCTCTTGACTGCCGATGGGATTGAATTTGTTGCAAAAGATCACTAAAATGCAGTAAGCGGTTGAAGTGTTTGATAATTAAGTAAGAAGTTCCTTATTACTCGCATCAATCTAACTGACGATAGACTGGAAGGAGTGCTAGAAATTTTTCTCCACCCTCCGCATTTTCGAACCCTCTCTCTTTCGC
>JXXA01015467.1:0-19984 GCA_000956255.1 Anopheles punctulatus
AAGTCTCGTGACAATCTCAAGATGAAACCCAATTTCGGAGTCGATCCAAATGAAAAGCTAAGAGCTTTCGCAAACCTAAACCCCCCGTGGTGACCAAATTCAATACATCCCATCGTCCCATCCACGTGCATAACATCGGGTTTACCCGGTTTGGCGAAAACAGCTAACCACTTAAGATCCACTCAATCTATACCCCTCAGAACACTCCTCTCTGGCTCTGCAGCTTTACCTTTATTTCACGGAACCGAAGTAGAAACGTTATTTGAGACGTTTCTGCCTCCGTTTAATATTCCAACATCACCCCGAAGGGTTCTCGTCGCGCCCCTAGATTAATTTTCCCTACCTCATGTGCCGCGTTGCAAATCGGTCACGTGTCTATCGCCATTCACCTTGTTCTACACATTCACCGCCTTCTTCAAACGAACTCCCTTGGGCGAGACACACCAAAGAATGGGTCTGACAACGCCAATATAAAGTGAACCGAACGAACTGATTCGCATGTGTGCTAGCGCCGGATCCGGTAGCTAATGCCGAAGCTAATTCCAATTTTACGATATCCTCAAATCCTTCCCACCGGATGGTCCGGGTGGTCACCATTGCAAACCGCATTATCCTTGGACTCATTTAATTTCCTGTGCCAGCGAGAAGGACCTTTACACATAATCGTGCACCAACGTGGCCGACACACCGAGTTCCGCTTCTTCCCCCAGTAAACTAACCAGTTTTTCTTGTTGTTTCTTTTCACGTTTCCCGGTTTTTCCGCCCTTCTTTCCCATCTCTTTCGCAGGAATTAATTACAACCTTGTATATAGGGTTTCTGGGCCTTATTTTTGCCTCGTTTTTAGTGTATTTAATGGAGAAGGATGTGTCGGGAACTAAGTTCAGCAACTTTGCTCAAGCATTGTGGTGGGGTGTGGTAAGTATAGGCCTGCCATTCTATAGCTATGTATGTGCGTTTGGGTAGGCGGTTATTTTTCTTTCAGAAACTTCAATCGAGAGTTCAGGCGAACGAAGACATAAAAAACTGGCTCAAAAAACAGGTGGAAGATTTTTAAAGCATTCGTTGGGGCTCCTTCTTAAAGTAGGAGCAGCCTAAGGCACGTACACGTAGAAAATCGTTTTCAATATTCAACGGAAGAAAATTAAATTCTAACTTATTGCGCCGCAGGACCGTGCGTGATCCGACCAGGGTCACAGCGCTGGATGAAAATTACCTCCATACGTTTCTTCCCATCGAAACCACGAGAAGCTTGCCAAACGCATACGCTTAATTTATTCAATAATATAAATATTTCTTGCTCGTACCTTATCGGTATCGTGTCCTAATATGAAATGGTAGAGGTGAAAGAAAAATATAATGCATAATTCCCCGTTTCCTTCTCTCCTTTACGCCAATCCCGCAGATAACGCTGTGCACGGTCGGCTACGGCGATATGGTGCCGGAGACGTGGCAAGGCAAAATTATAGCATCGTTCTGCGCCCTGCTAGGCATCTCCTTCTTCGCGCTACCCGCGGTAAGTGTTTGTTTATTAATTTCTCTTATTAGTTTTCCAGGGGGGAAAAGAGGAGCGCCCCGCCCAGCCCCGGGTCTGTCCCGGTGCAAATCGTTTCAAGAAAAACGGTTTCACGCGGTCTAGTAAAAGGATTGCCGAACTGGCTTCAGTGTTTCGGAAAGGTCGGTCCGGCTGTTAATAGCTGATCGGGGCTATTAATTTTACTTTGTAATGTGTTGTCCCGCTCTACCAGGTTCGGCACCAGGACGGCCAACCACCGTCGGTCACTGTAACTATCGCATACATCCTCCCCCGTAAGCTGACCTGATTTATATAAGAACACCACCGCACCGACCGAGTGTCTTCCCTTTCGTGGCTGGGGCCGCAGAGCACACGATAAATCACGGTCCCTTTACAAATGGGAAAAACGACCTCGTTGTTTCCCCGCCCTCGAGGGGGTCATTTTTCGGTATCGGACCGGCGTGGTTGCTGACTTACGCATGGATAAACAAAATGGCACCCGGGTAAAGTTGCAACGCCATGATAGCTGTAGGGTCTGGACAATGAGATTGTTTCGGCCGTGCAGAGAGCGGTGCTTTAAGAACAGAAGGCGGATATATTTAATTCCACAATATAAGATAATATTCTTTATTTTTATATCATGTTAGTACTACCTTTGTCTTGAGCTTTAAATACCAAAAAATTGGTTATTTATTTGAGAGTTAAGAGTTATCCCTGGTAGGTTTTTTTCTGAGCCGCTTTTAAAATTGATTAAATATGGCTTGCAGGTGCTATTATTCATTAGTTTAATTTTTAATTAACTGTATTTTTGAGTATTTAAAAAGAGAATTCTGCCTCATTGTGCTTATATGGATTTGATTTCCTTTAGGCGAGAGGTGAAACGAAATACGATTTTTCAAATGTATCGTTCAAGTCCAAGAAAATTTATTGGGTCCATAGTATCATTACAAAAATATGTTTCTTCTGTTCGAGGTCTGCAAGAACATCTTGTAGCTCTGATTGCAAACATAGAAAAAGGAACTCAAACTCCTCTACCATCCGCCCTCGTTCCCCAATCATCCTCCTTGAATACGGCGTGAAAATGAAATATTATTACGACATAGACCACTTCCGTACGGGTCGTAAATTCAATTAGAAGCAATCTGAAAAATGAGTGATTTCTGTCCCACCGGGAAACACCGGGACCTTTGCAGGGAAAACTTCGCACCCAAACTCACCTCCGGTGGTCTGGGAAGAGATTGTGAAAAGAAAACCTAAAAAAAATACCGTCTCCAGTGCGAGGGTGCCTGTACGAATTTCGTTCAAACTATTCACCCTCTTCGAGTTCGCTAGTACTGCTTTGCAGCGGCGGACTTTGTGAAGCGAAGAAAAAAAAACAATAAAAAACACAAGAATAAATAAATAAGTTACTGAGAAACTTTGAAGAATAAAGCACAAGAACTTTTAAGCACGTGCCCTTGCCTTTCCAACAGGGGAGTGTAGTAAAAGGAGAAGGGAACCATGCTGTCCGAGCAACATTTTCTTGACATGGTGTGTGAGCACGTTAAAACTTAAACTTGCAGGCTATTTGAAAAAGATGCTGCAGGAATGCTCCTCTCCAATGATGTGTTCTGCCTCTCAGTACATCCTTTGGCAGTGGCCATGTAGTTCACGATCTTCAATCGTCTGGCCTGTCCCTTTAAAAGAATAAAAAACGCCTAACGCATTTTCCCATTTTCCTCCTCGAGATAGCCTCCCGAGTGTATAATATTTTTAAAGCACGTCATACTAGTGACCCTCACCGGGCGAAGAGCCCTCACGGTTCAAGAGTTGAGCAGTCATGCTTCTTCTTGTTGCTGAAGTGGGACATATACACACGGGCACATACACTTACACAAATGCACACCTTCGCCACAGGGAAGGAAATAGTGCAATTCAGAGGACCAAAGCTTCAACCGCTTTCAGAGCCATCGACTCTCCTTCTCCCGCCAGCTGAGGGAGGGTAATCTCGCATTTTGACCTCTTTCTTGGTGCGGCAGTTCTTCGGTTGCACTGCTGTTTTGAGCTTCGCTTCCATCGTAAGGCTCCCGTGGTTCGTTGGTGGTGCTTGTAATCATGTTCATATTGCTGGTGTTACCTGTCCGAACGACCATATGAACGATGAGGCGGGAACTATACTGGGGCTTCGGTGTGCAATTTATGCCAATTATTGTATGAAAGTTTCCTGCACCCGGTGCTGGATTCTAACCACTTTCTAATCTAAAAATGCTAGGAAGCTGATAAACTGGCTCACGTTCTTCGCGGCTTGTCTTGCCAAGGTTGGAAACTGCACGGTAGCTGGATGGCACGCTGTCCTTAAAAATGGCAATTTTATAGTTCTGTGTTACCATAAATTTCTATTCATTTAATACTGTATAATAGATAGTTATCCAAAATTTGAAAGATTTTCAAATGAAATGCAAGCTAAGTTATGCGTCAAAAAGCTAGAATATTTATGCAATATCCTACGGAACGTTGCTCATTAGGCAGCGGCAGTCCTGCATACAGGACAATCTCGGTACAAAATTAATCACCGTGCACCATACGGCGAATGCAATTGTGATTATTTATGTGTATCACGGCGACGCGTGCAATCCATCTAAGAGCAACCATACAACTCGACGCTCATTTCATCACACGCTCACATTCCCTTTTCTTATTTTATCTCCCTCTTTCTCTCTCTCTCTCTCTCTCTCTCTCTCACCTCAACCCATTTCCACAACAGGGTATCCTCGGCAGCGGCTTTGCCCTGAAGGTCCAGCAGCAGCAGCGACAGAAGCACATGATCCGGCGCCGGCAACCGGCCGCGACGCTCATACAGTCGCTCTGGCGATGCTACGCCGCCGACGAGCACTCGATGTCCGAGGCGACGTGGAAAATCCACCAAGTACCTCTACCGTCGCCCCCACCATCGTAAGTACTTTCCGTTTCCGGTTGTGCATGATGCTGAAGCCTGCCCCCGCCATAACCTAAACTCCCTGCTCCCTCTGCCACTACTGTACCGCCTGCCTGTCTGTTTTTTCGTACCGTCCGTCCGTCCATCTGTTTCTCTGTTTTGCCTCACTCACTGCTAAACCACTTTCTTCCTCACCGTGGCTCTAAATGACGCGAATCTACCTTGGTGTATCGCACACCGGTTCCTGTTATTCCTAATTTTCTCTCTCACTCTGTTTCTAACGCTCTTCTTCTCTCACACTTTCATTCTTCAACCGTTCAAAGCACCCTTACGTCATGTGGTGTGCCCACTGTCTACTTCATCCTATTTTTTTCCCCCACATCCACTGTTACGGGGTAACCTCAGCAAAGTACTTCATGTCGGGCTCGCATATGAGCCCCTTTCCGACCCTCAGCCACCTACATCATCTCATAAGCTACCGCTACAAAAAAGCGTACTAGATTTTGACGAACTTACTGAAAAGCTTTCATCATTTCTTTCATGTACACGTAATATTCAAAGTTTTAACGCAACATACGCATCAAAGTATGAAAAACGAATGAAATCGGTATTCGGTCACCGAACGAACGTACAAACAATCACACATGTAAAACGCTCACTTTTGGGCGTTTGGCTTGTGCGGCACCCTCCTCACCTTGCTGGCCTGACACGCTGGCGCTGCGAAATGGCGTCTTTCCGCCACCATTTTGCGTGCCATTTCCATATCCGTTGTGTTATTCTCTCTTTCTCTCTCTTTCTCTCTCTCTCTTTCTCTCTCTCTCTCTTTCTAACTTTCTGTCCCTCGCTCGTTCATTTCTCCTGTTCACATTTTTCTTACTCTCTACTTCGTCCTGTACAGCTCCGCGAAACACTGAACGTCGTGTCGTGTGCCCGCTCGTTGTACTACTTACGTTGTTACATGTGTTCCATTTTCTCTTGCGTTAGTGGTACTCCGTCTTCCGTTTACGTGTTTCCCGTCATCTTTCGTCTCGTCATCTCGTCTGTACATACGCGATCTGTTCTTTTTTGCTCGTTTTTTTCCATCGTTTGATGTTTCCGGTCGAAACTGATTAGCGTTTCGTTGTGTTTCAACCATTCTCACTATCTTGTCGTTTTCTTTCTATTTTTGTGTCTGTTCTCTATGTTTCGCTCAAGTTTTTGAACTTAAATTTTCCCATCATTGTGCTGGGCCGCTTTCTTTTTTGAAACGGGCACCAGCGGTACAAAACAAGGAACTTCCTACTGCTGACTGAGACGAATGGTTTTTTTTAATTTTCCTATTCAATTCATGAATCACTATCACCTTCTCTGCATTCCGTATGCGTTTCTTCTTTCCGTGATAGCTTCAACAATCAGATTTTGAGTTCCATGCAAACAAGTTTGTACCCCAAAGCTTACACCACCATTTCAACCGAAAATCAAAACTTTTTCCCCAAAAATCGCCACCTCCAAAAAAGCAGCGAGTGGGCTATAAAAGTCACGGCTAGTCCACAAAGAAAAACGCTTGCCACCAGCTTCCTGTTTAATACTACTCCTCTTCGTCGAATAAGATTATGATTTATACATACGTCTCTATATGTGTATGATATTTATCGATTCGTTTATTATGTACGTCTACATAGAACCGATTACTGGGATATGCTCCTTGAAAGCTTGAATATCCATAGGTAATTTCGTTTATTTTTTTTGTGAACGTTTTCGTTTATTCTTCTTACTCTGCTACCTGTACTACCTTGGGTTCAATGTTTGCTCTTGACTCTGGTTCATTTAAACTTGTTACATCCCTGTCTCCATACTACTGTCCTTGTTTTTTATTCTTACTCGCTATCTCTCTTTCTCTCTCTCTTTATTGTTCTCACTCACAATCTCTATTTCTCTTTCTCTATCTCTCTTGCTATTCTCTCTTTTCCTGTTTGATCCATGTTGCAAGTCGTCTTTTTAATCACTTGCATTTTTTTCGGCACACTTTTCCACAACGAGAAGTCGTTCGAGCGTAACGGAAACGATTGGCTAATGTAACGTACCTACACAAAGTACACACACACACCTGTCCCGTCGTTGTGAATATTATTTCCCCGCGCTCCAGCAGAACCCCCTCTCTTCGCAAAACTGCAACAATTTTCCAAACGAATTGGTTCTTCGCTTCCTGGATTGTGTCTGTTTCTCGCTTGCTGCTCCCTTTCTAGAACCAGTTGAAATCTGCGACGGTTTTCGGTGTTGTAGAGAAGCCATCATGGTGCTTCAGAAGCTACCCCAGCCATCTGAAACTGTTCAAGTAACAGTGCCCCAGAGAAAGCCACTTTCGACATTCGCTTTTCAAGGACAATGTTGCTATTGTTTCGCGTCTGTGAGCGACGGATCCTTGAAAGTGTTTCCCGCCTATCGCTTAGTGTTGCTTTATTCGTCCTTTTGGCAAGCTTTAATCGATCGTGAAGCATCGTTCCTCCAGAAAAAGGATGGTGAACGTGCATCGAGACATCATTAGCACCCGTAGGCTACCCGCCCTGACTCGTTCCCACCTCAACAACTGATTGAGTTACATCCACCAAACCGGCGCAGTGCTTTTGTCCAATTTTTGCTGCTTCGATTAGTTGCGTCCGTTTCTCAGACGGTGGAGCACCGTTTCCCGGGTGAGGTAACGCAATCAGACGGATGTCATTAATTAGACATATTATTGCCTTCCCGCTGATCTCGGCACTGTTGACGGCAGGAGTGCCGTTCCAAATGGAAGAACGCTATATTGTTTGCTTGTTTAGCATCGCTTAAACCACTTCTAATGTATCAATAGCACTCGCTTCAAGATTAATTTTCACCCTCCCCGTCAGCAATATTGCCAAAAAAGCTCCCAAAATTCGTATCAATAAGTAAACAATTTATTTGACCGTGTAATAGAGTTCAAGATACACACAAAAAAACCACACATTCCTGTCCTTTCCTAGCATTCTATTGTATCCCATCACTCCTTACAGTCCTTACGACTTTTGTTAAAATGAAAAAAAGTATAACACACCCAACAGAATCACAACAACTTCGATATTATTCTCTGTATTATTGAAAGCTTTCGTGGTCAAAAAATTTATCTTCTGGCCAGAAGGTGCCCTAGTGCGACGGAAAGGTTCGTCTCCTAAATCAGTGTGTTTGTTTCTGGCTCGCTCTATATCTTTCTCTCTACATTCTTTCTCTCTCACTCACACACACACACACATAAACACACACTGTTGTCTTTTGAATGTATTTTATATCCTTGCTGGTGTGGCTCGGAAGAATGAACTGATTGTATTTTTGGTTTTTGCCTGTGATGTATACCTACGTAAAACAAAATAGCCGAAACAATGAAAAAACATATTTCACTGCCTGCGTAACGATTGTCAGAATCCGTTTGTCTGTCTCTGTGTCTCTACGTGGTCGATTGTTTGTGGTTGTGTAATCGTTTACTCCTGTGCGTCTCCTATTGTTTAGTCTTGTATCGGTATAATTTTATCTGTTGTTGCCATGTCTAAATTTATTTCTTCTTTACGAGCACCTCTTCACACTTTCTCTTTTCACTTTCGTGTATGTTTGTAGTTTCTACCTGTTTATAATCTAATATTCAATTTACTTGCATCTTTTTATCTTCCTTTCAACGAGCATTGGTTGTAAATTGTTTTTACTCGTGCATAATTAAGTTCTATTTAACTACTTCCCGTTTTTCTATCAAATGTTGTATTTTCTCGTCAATATATCGTTATGAAGTACTCGTCACGCTGTTGCAGCGAATCACTTTTAATGAACAGTAACTTTATGAAACTAATTAAAATGAATAATGTCAATTCTATTTCACACATCACCGAACACAAATTGCAATGAACGCTCTTCTGAAATCAACTCAACGAGCGGAAATTATGCGACGCCTTTGACTTGCTAAGCAGCTGTTCAGCAGCATGCAAAATCACTTCTCCCACGCGTGCCCACGACAAACGCACACGCGTTAAGAGCATCTGTCACGTCAATCATCGAATGGGCGCACTTCAATCACAAAATGAAAAGTGCTAGTACATTCGCGATCGGCACAGCGCAGCAAATCAGCTGCATCAAATGATGAGATTACCGTAGCCTTCCCGTAAAACTTTCCTCAAACGCACACACACACATACACAACAGTGGACACTGGAGAGAACCCTATTTACTCCAGTACTTTGCTGGGCTGTTTACGCCGGTCATTTTGCGCGTAGCATCATGAAAGTTCGAGGCGAACCTTCTAGTTCCGACTCGGCAAGCCTCGAAAACCCACTCCACCAAACGCACGGCTGATGCTCCACGTTGTGTGCCAACCGTCGGCCTGGCTTCAACACGTCAATCACTTCTAGGATTGAATTATGAAAGCGTCTAGCAGCTGATGTCTATGCCACCGGATCCGGTGGTAACGTTTTTCAAACGGCGTCTTTCGATTTTACGACCCGAGAATCGCTGGTGTATGGCCACAGCCAAAACCAATATTGGCACTAGTGATTTTTGGGTATTTTACCGGTCGACGGGTTTGCCAGGGCGAGACAGTTCGACGGGTTTTTACCCAAATGCTCCCTACGGACGGATCCCCGGCATGGTTTGGTTTTTGCTTACGTGTGTGAAATTTCTGCAATTTCTCCCGACCGGATTTGGGTTGGAAAGTTTTATGGGTACGACTGTGGTCTTCTGCGCGGTGCCAACGAGTTGAGCGGGGGCCGATCAAAATGTGTGAATCGATGCTGAAGGAAAAGTTTTCCATGCTCGTGCTAGAAAAGCAGCACATAAAGGCATTAAATTTCACATAAGACAACGTATGACCAACGATTGTGGTGGGAAAGCTTTGCGAAATGTAAAATTTTGTTTGTGAATCACATGTTGGTTGAAAACTTTTTTTCCAATCGAACACATTGCCTAGAAGTAAGTGGTCAACTTTCGTTTTACATTTTGCAATCAAAATATGGTCCAATGTGTTCACCGAAACGATTAACGAAATTTGAAGCCGAATAAAATAGTAAGAATTTTTTTTTTATTTTATTAAATTCTTTAATGTCTGAAAACTCACCATTTATTTCCATATCAGGCTTTTTCTTAGCACAAAAACGATCTCATTTATGACGTGAATAATATTCTCCCTCTTTGCTGTAGACGGAGCAACAGTAAAACTAGACCAAAGGGATGCAAAATAGGCTGTTTCTTTCATCCGTCATACAAACCACGTTTTCAAACAATCTGCTGTGATTTGTCGAGATTCGCTTCTGCCTAGTCAGCTGGTTCAGATTACGGCTCGGTAATGCGATTGTTTTGATTTCTTTCCCATTAAAGAGGCTCCAGAAGATCCACATTTCCTTCCTACAAACTCGTCGATCGTTGGTCAAAAACACACGCAAACAAAGGATCATTACTACGCAAACAACTAGCAGGCAACCAAACCCGTAGCGGAACTCCCCCCTTCTTCGAACGCCCAAAACCAAAACCCACCCTAGATTCGATGGGTCTATCGACTGGTGGGAAGAACAGCCACAGGCTGCTCTGCGAACTGCGTTAGTTTGCAAAATATTTACTTATTCATTTGTTTTTCCATCCTCAACCCGTTTCGGTCATGGTTGGGTGTACACAAATATGTCTGCAGTTTGCTTGGCGATCCTGTTTAGGCAACGACACGGCTTACAGAACGGGTTTTTGTCTCTTGGACATGGCTTGAAGAATTTCAATAAATTTTTCATTCGCGATTTTCAACGGCACATCTTCCTGCCGACCCCGACGGTAGACCAAAAGAGCGCTGGTTCGGTGAGAATTGCTCGTGCACAATCCAATCACCATTCGTGAGCCGGGCCGAGAGTCTTGAGCAGAAAATATCGAAGGAAAGGGCAACAATAACAACACCGCAGCCACCGATGGTAAATTATGTTCATCATAACACAAACACAAACGGTCGTGCGCAACAACAGCAGGACCTGGTCTGATAATGTTTTGATTGCTTATGGACGGGACGGCACCCCGGTGTAGCGATCGGGATCGGAGCGCACCGAGCTGAATAATTTAAGCTGTTATGAAGGCGAACTGGAGGAAACAAAAACTCTACCCATCCAGCGCCACCGAGCCCGCCTGGTTTGTGGGAAAACTGATCCCGCTGTAAGTTATTGATTTTCCCGCGAATTTGAATCAGGAATGCGGTGTAATGTGGTTGGACGACAGCTAGGCTACCGTTCATCCGGTGATATTCACCAGCACCACCAACATCACTGACACTAATAGAACTGTCTTTCCGAACGATCTACACGGTGCGGTGCGTGATTGCTATGCAAGCACCACATGTGTCTGTGACGTTTATCTATCTGCCCTCGAACGAACCTGCGGTCACTAAGTGGCAGATGATACTGCAATCTAATTTGGAAACACGTAATTAGTGAGGAATTATTTTCTCTTCCAGCGGATAGACACCGGCCTTCCGGTGCTTTGAGACATCCTTCCGGTAAGCGAACGCTCCGGCAGTGGCTGTGGCTGAGAGCGAAGGCACGGAACATACCGGCGACGATGAAGATGGTGGTTTGAGTGGTTTGGCCTCACAAGATTGCCAGGCACAGGCCAGCCAGCTCTTGCCTGTCAACTTCCGGCCGTGTTCGGATGGATGGTGAATTGAATTTCCTTTCCACTCTGCGGGAAGCTCAACAGATGCGCTTGGATGGATCTTTTTCCCAGTCTTAGACCGTCCCCAGAAACCTATACCCCTGGTTTCGTGTCAGTCAACAAATTGCCACCAAAAGCGCGTTCGCTAAACCGAACGCACAGCGCAAAGGGAAAACTGTTGTACTTTCCCGGCGGAATCATTTCACTGCTCTGCCCTCCCCTTTTAAAGACACAAGGCTCACTCGTGCAGCTCAAAATCGTGACACTTGCAATGCTTTCAGTTTGAAATATTGATTGCAAATGCTTTTTAGATGTTATTTTTCGAGCCCCGGAGAGTATTTCGCCAGTGTTCCAATATGAGGTCGAGTTTCCTCGGGTACGTCCACATATACTGGCAGCGATTCGGTACGAAAGATAATGGCAATTATGGTAATGCAGCCGAACGCGTTCGTGACAATGTTTTCGAAATCATCGGGCACGTAAGCACGCCAATCTGTCTGGTTGGGAAATCCGAACGGTGCGATAGCGAATAAACAAAGCACCGATGAAAGAAAAAAAAAATTACTCACATTTTAAAGAAGAGCAAAATTTGTGAAATATTTTTATAATTTTTGTTTTAGATGGGTTCATTTTTCCGTTGTTTTGTTAAAATAGATTAATATTGCTTTACCTACTTTTCACTTTGTCAATTTGGTAAATTAATAAAATTGTTATTGATGAGAAGTAAAATTAAAATTGATTATAATAATTTTCAGATAAAATACACAGTTTTTGTAGGCATATAAATTTGAAAAAATATTTTTGATAGTTTCAGTGCTAGGACAAATCCTATTTTATAAATGTTTTATTAATGTCATGTTTTAAAGAAAACACGTAATTGATATCGTTTTGAAAATTTAATGCATAAATATTACCATTGCTATAGTAATAGTAATACTTCAAATGTGCTCCGCTTCACTGCTCTATTATCGTCCTCTTCCTGCAGGATCGTAAAATAAAAACATTGCTTGGTGGCCTTCCGGGTAACATGGTAACGTTTTAATTGAATCTATCGTCTCCAAACCATACACATATACACATTTTGCTTTCCGGCAAAACCCACCGCCCACAGCGAAGACATACTACAGATCGCTGCAATAAACTTCCAGCACGTGCTTACGAGCCATGTGTGAAAACTTGAATTGAGTTTTCCTTTCCCTGTATCCGACGGCTAGTTTGATGCGTGATGAATTTTCCACGCTTCCCGGTTTGGTAGGTTGTATTCAGTTTTTTTTTCCATACTCCACGGAAGTTTCGGTTTCCAGAGAAATAAATTGTGCCAGCTGCTTTTTATGACTATGCAATCGATTGGTGATTTTTTTTTTCTTGCGCTTTCCTAGCAGCTGGTGCTGATGCAGTTTCCTGCTAGTGTTGTTGTTTCTGTGAGCTGCAGTGAAATAAAAGGTTTCGAACGTGCAACACACATTCCACGAGCTTAATGCGTTTTTCCACCATCCAAGCGACCAAGTTGGCGTTGAATTAATGGTCCCTATTTAGCAATGTGCCTGCGAGCCGTGCCGTGCAGGAATTCGAGCAAGCCGAATTTATTATCTCAACCGATCGTGCATTCTACTTTCTTCTGAGTCACGCAAATAAAAAAGAAAACGACGGGAGAAAAAAAGGGCAGAAAACGGAGAGTGCATTTCTTAGCGCGACACGACACAATCGTCAACACTTTGCTACAGAAACTGTCAACAGCATTATTTGATCGTTTCCGCTTCAATTTGTTAGAGTGGTTCGTTAGGGCCAGACGGGCGCCCCAATCTTCTACGGTGTCGGCCGAATTCCGCCTGTAATTGCATCATAATGAGATGCGCTGACGCATGGCGGGGCGGGTGGTGGTGATCGCCATTTCATTCCACCCGTTGGTTCGTTGATTATGCCGCGCTGGCCGAGCTTCTTTCCCCCGCTTCCAACGGTCCTTTACGCCCGCGGGTTTGTGGTCCATCATCATTTCATGCGCGGCTCGACTTTATTACGGTCGTGGGTATTTCGGTTTGTTACGTCCCGCCATACCCGCCAGTCCCGAAAAGCATTTAAAATAATTCAAACAAAACGCTGCCCGTTATTTCTATGGCGGCTTTCCTTTCGACAAAACCAGACACTCTTAAGTGAGTAAAAGTGCTAAGCAAAATAGATAAAGCAAAATAATGGGTGCACACTGCAACCCGGACCGGAATGGTTCAGCGTTTTCTTTTCACGGGTTTTGAATGCCTTTTGCTTTCTTCTCCCCGCACCTTCAGCGCTGAAACAAGCACTTGTGGTCTGGGTTGATTATTGTTGTCGAGCCAAGTTTTTTTTTTCGTGTTCTTAATTTTATGGTTTACAAGCTTGCTGCTCGTTCCTGCTTGTTCCGAGGGATTGTAATAATGATGTCTGTTTATTCAGCAGTTTAAAATTACGCCTGATTTGAGAGTTGCTATTCAAATAATTGCAACACATAAAATAATGCGTCAATGTGTTAAAATAACTTTTATCGAACTGTGTTTAACATTAAACATTCGAATGTTGACTGTACTGTAATAAAATATTCTTATCGTACTTTATTATTGTCAAGCTAACGTTTATTAAAAAAATGGCCTCTCTGACACAGAATAAAGTGTCGTCTTTCCAATTTGAAGAACAAGTTCCTATCTTTATTAACTGAAGAAGACAACGTTAAAAGTATGAATTGAATTCATTATCTGTGTGATTTAATATGTAAGGTAATTTTATGACCTCACATTTTTGCAAAAGTTTTACTTTTAATTTTATTAGCCATTTGACGGATTTAATAATTGTCAAATCATTTTGATGATTTCTACTTCATGAAGGGAAATGACTACACTTTTAATAAATGAGTTCTTTTTTGATTTTTTTCTTAATCGTAACACAACATAATCATATTTTGCAAGATTGAAATAATTGCAAACACCGAAGCAACGCGCATAGACAAACATAATTTTGGGAATCTGTATGCACAACCTTTGCTCTCCCACATTCTCATTAACCACATGTTGCACTAATCCTGACACCAATGTGCAACCGACGGTCAAGCTTGAAATAATTCTGCCATGAAATGCATCATCTAGCATGCAGTACACCCAGCTGCGACACCTTCAGCGTATAATTTAATCCCCAGACATGATAATAATAATAGCGTCGTAAAACACCTCTCGACCCGGCTGACGTGCGACACCAAATGATGCTAAGGCTCACGCTGTGCGCATCTGTGACCCAGGAAAACTCTTTGCGGGAAAGGGTGGAAAATTCATTACGTCAAAGTGCACCCACTAGCACGCGTTCGTTTCCCACTGCAACTAGCGCTTTAATTATAGAACATCAAAATGGCACCATTAAGGGTGGCTGAGTGAAAGAAGAGAACAAACTGTTGCATAGCCTCTGTCGTGCGCACTGAAACTCCTCCGTCCATTGTCTCCCTGCGTGTTGTGAGAGCTCTTCGAAGTGGAAATGTGAACCTGCTAGGAGCGGAAAAGAACCTTCCGCTCCCGGTGTCAATTGGTGTTGATTCGACTCGACAAGTAACACGAACAATTCGCTGCGCTTCTACCATCCGTTCCGCCTTTGTGATGTGCAGGATAAAAATATTCTGGAGAAGGCGCTGTGAACTGAAACCAAGGTTACCTTTGATGCCACGACTGTACAGTTGTAAATATCAACTAAATACAGGAATCGGCAAAGTCCGAGACGAATTTCATAAGTTATCATGTTCTAAGCTATAGTATAAAAATATACGATTGAACGATTCTAGTTTCTCTACACACTCTGCTGCTTATATAATATACAATAGTTTGGGCAAGAATGTAAGTTTAAGAGATTAACGTTTTACATCCTTGAAGCGAAAAATAATTAAATTAAAATTCGATTCGATTTATTCGAAAATTCGATAAATCAACTATTTCTGAAAGATTGAAAAACAAATTGGTAGTTTTATTTTCCATGGTTTTTATCGATGAAAAGTTTCCTTCTATCCATACTGTGCCTTAGAGAGAAATTATTAAACATAATCTTCTAGTTTTTATTTTTCGTCTCTCTTTCACTTTTGTACTTGCTCTATCTGATCGAAAGCAATTTCATTTTAACATTCTATCTGCATGACAACCTAGAAGTGTGCTCCAATTTTTGCATCCACTCGAACTCCACTCTTCAACGCTCTCTGCAGGCACTTACTTCCGCATTCGCTCGGCATTGTCTTCCTGGCGGTCACTTCTTTGTCTGCTTTGATTAATTCAATATCTTCAGACTCCTTTTAGAGGGAATGTAGTATTAAAAAAAAACAGCAAGCATAATGTCTCTTGTAGTTGGCAGTATCTCATGGGAAGGAGGAATAAATTAAATTATGTTTAAAGCTTTTTCGAAGTCCTTACACTTCCGTGTGGTGTTGCTTGCTCGAATTTATCTATACTTTTCTTTCCTCTTTCAAGTGAAATCGCTCGTTTCTGGTTTGTTCCACTTTGGCGTGCAATTTTCGTGACTCCTTTTCGTAAAAGGGCGCGCCGGTAGCATTAGGCTTCCCGCTGTTGCCCGCAATGTAGCGATGATTGTGTGATGAACACGGTAATAGCATAGTCCTTAGCAATAGTACACTAGAAGATGCACTTCAGTCGTGTGTTCTGCGTGTCGTCCGTGTGTCACTATTTATACGCTGAAATATTGCGAAGCATACAACGTACCACAACACGCAGGCGTAGGTAGATGGAGCTAGTTAGTATAAAGTAAGCCACCGCAGCATCACACTACCGAAAATAGTTTTTCTGTAGTTTTAGTCCGCAGTGTTTTGTTCTGTCTGCCAAACAACCTGTTCGACGTGTGTCTGTTTCTCTCGTACGCCCTTACGAACTCGTTCTCTTCTTCTTTCCACAAACACACACACACATATGTATAACTTACAATCGATTTTCGATTTCCATTTCTGTTTCGTTCTTGCAAATGTTGTTTCGTCTTGCGTACTGCAACCCACCGTTTTCTTACAATTTACAATTTTCAATTCGTCACAAAACAAAACAAAAAATGAACAACAAACAACAATTAAAACGGGAAACCTCCCGGTGTTTCCCAATCGTTGTCGTTCTGATTTGCCACCGACCCTGGGAAATCTGGGCATCGTCCGCGAACCCCATCGCGCCCAACCCATACCCGCGCGTCGTATGCATTGACGTTTACCACGGCGACCAGATCAAAGCTGGAGGCAGCAGAGAAACTGGCCGCCTCATCCAGTTCCGCGTAAGTGTGTTTTTTGTTTTTGGTTCTGTTGTCGTTGCTGTTTGTGTTTTCTCTAGCGCTGTGCAACCGTAAGCCCACCGCTATCTGCATCCGGTAGCGAAACACGAACGCTAACAGCAACACAGTGCAATTCGTCCGATAGGATTATCTCGTTCCATACAATTAGCGTATGGGGTTGTGGTTTTCATGCCGTTTTCGTTCCAGATTTCGAATTGTGAATGTTGTTTTCGTTACTCGCTTCACTTTCTCGCTCTCGTACTGTAGCGCCGTCTAGCGGATCTGTTTCACTACGGACAGTGCGTCCGAATCCGGTGCAATCGGGTTTTTAACCGGTGAAATGCTGGCCTTTCTCGTTTTGTTTTTTAGTCTAGTGGTTCTAGAAACATTACCGCTCGTCCTGGTTTCGATTTCTTGTATTGTGTCTGATCTGCATCCAGTTTGCTAATTGCATTTTTTGGCTCAACGAACAACTCTAGAAAGGCTTTATTAAACTTTGATCGTTTTTATGAACATTTTGGACTTTAGGCATTCTAACGTTGTGTTTTTCTGATGACGTTTTGTTACTAAGTTACTTCTGTCTATTTTGTATAACATTGTTCCACAAGAGTTTATCACGTGTTTATAGCTGCAGCAGGTTTTTAATCGCTTTATAGATCGGTTTCTATACTGAGTAGGCAAACGCTAACATTATGTTCATTTTAAACTAGGTAGAAAAAAAAACGAAAGTTTAATCTAAAAAACTTTTCTAAATCTCCATATGAAATTTATTTTGAAAAATCTAAATCATTGTGTGCTCAACATTTAGCAAAAAAACATTCCGATCTAAAATTTCATAAATGTTCAAACAAAGTCACACAAAGTAAGGTGCTCACCTGTCGGCATAGATTGTTCACTTCATTAAATTACAATGTCATGCGCTGTTTGAGCTGAAAATTACAATTGCGCTTCGTGTACCCGGTGCTTTTTTCCAAATGAGCGTGTGTGCTTCTGATTTTTGGAAAGTCCTTCCGTGGCTATTGCACTTTTTTTTAGAAAATGCACTGCATTAGTGCTCCTTGCACAGATGAGCACAATTTTGTAGTCGTACCGTGTGCAGTGCTCCCATCCATTTTTTCCCCTTTCTGCCACACAGGTGACTTCCGTTTCCGTTTCGTGAGCTGCACAAAGCTGAGCATTCCATTCTCATTCCATTGTGTGTGAAAGTAGTAGTACCGACAGACACATGCATATGCAAAAGAAACATCTTTCGCTTACTCTCGGTCTCTTTCACGCTCCTTGTGCCAACTTTGCACCGAGCACGACCCCCGGTGATGATGGCCATCGTAATTGTCACCATATGCAAATGCGATGAAGTTACACCGAAAGGAAGCTATCACTCTCGGTGCGTCCTTTTGCCGGGAGGGATCAACAGACGGCCAACTTGTCGCCGGGAACCGGGACTTTTATATTTCCATTATTTCCGTGTCACGTAGATCTACTTCACGATCGCGTAGCCTGGTTTCGTTTTTAGCCGTTGTAAGCCGATGGTAGCTCGTTCACGTACGTTGGAAGTGCTTGCGTCGGTTCTAGCTGCTGGGTGGCGGTATTTGTTGAACGCTGAAATTTCGTTTGCACTGAAGCTGCTTTTGAAATCAACGCCTGACAACATTACACACCCTTGTAAAGCACGGAAGCGCCGTTACATTTTTTATAACAAAAAAAAACAGGTGTTGAAGACACAATTAATCCATTTTATCCAAACCACGTAGTTTTAACGCATCACATTGTTATTGATAGCCATTCCGTATTCATTTTAAAATGTTGACTCACTTACTACGAAAAAATATATTTTTCTTCTAAAATTTTACAATTTTGATAACGGTAATATCCTCCATATATTCTTTCTTGCGAAGTTTTCACTTGTTATCGTGTCTCTTGCACCCATCTTGCAGTTTTATGAAGAAGACTTTCTTTTCACCCAACAATTTTTATCTCGTCCATTTTACTATTTTTACTAATCGCTATTTCTTACTCATCATTTCTACCACACCAAAACCAATTTTATATCTTTTCTTTTATTGTTTGTTAGACGTCATAGTTTATAAGTTTTCAACAGTGCGTGACTCCTTTGGTATTTGTCCTTTCCCAACCATTTTGTTGATCAACACTTATTATTTCTTGCAACGAATTCAAACTCACACCTTATTTCATTACATTCTTAATTTTTTGTCTCTTGTTTTTATCACTCTCTGTTTCTTATTTTTTATTGTTTTTTTTCGTTTTCTATGTTTTTCTTTCTGTTTTCATGTAATGAACGCTCGCACTACATTGCATCATGCCAATCAATCAACACGCTATCAATGTACAAACTCATGCTGCACATCTTTCACTGCCACAATACAAAATGCACTCACCAACTTCTCCATCGGCCGCGACCTAATCATCAACATCGTTATCATACACACCGTGCGTGTGTGCCGTATCGTGCACGTATGTACATAAATGTTTGCTGCTGCATTCGAAAATCCATAAATCGGTCACTGAATCGATTCGGTACGAACGTGCTACATCCGTTCCGGCATCGTATTACGGTTGCTGCCACCTTCCGGAAATGTCGTTCATCATCACCATCAACATCGGATCCTTTTACAACGTATCGGTTACACCTTAACTGGGATTTGAAAAACGAATCTACGCTCGCAACAACAACATCATCACGATTGGAAATGCTCGCTTCAACACCGATCGTCAACGCCGCGCTGCTGTGCTTACGAAATCGAACGGAAATGCTGAATCCATCACGCGATTTTTTTTTTCTCCATCGCCATTATCATCACACCGTCATCGCGATCAACCATCGCGTAACCATCAATATTCACGGCGGAAATTTACATGACTTTTGGTTTTCTATTTTTATGTTCATTATTACACCACACCATCCTGCGCCATGCACCTGTGAAACGTTACGTTGCGCTTTGGCTTTCATTTTGTTTTTCCATTTTTGCTGTTTGCATTCGTTATGCTGTACCATTTGTACATGTTTTTTTACTGTTGACAAATATTATCGCGTTTTTCTGCACTTTTCTGCAAACCGGGCTGGAAAATATTGCTTGCCAATCCCTGGCGCCGCATTGTTCGCTGCATTATCATAATCTATTTTCAATATGCAATATTTCATTCACATAAAAATTGCACCATCAACACACGCTACTGCCGGAATTGCTACCGGGTTGTGGCCATGATGGTTTTACTTTTTTTGTTGTTTTGTTTTGTTTCGGTGCATCCGCTGACTTGCTGTCTCGTACGGCTTTTGCCGACCTTTTAATGCCTCTGCCTTCCTGCTTGAATTTGTTTCGGTGTATGATACCTATTCCGATGATGTGTGCTGTGCTTTTCCGTTACTGTAACTTTGGTTTGATGTTGATTGTGTTCTTTCTTACTTCCTACTGTTGGGATCGATTTTTGCATACGTACCCGGAACCGCACCGCACAATGTGGCTGGATACGTGGAACGAATTCCGATTCATGAACTGGTTTTCGTTACACTCACACATAACTTTAACCTACTGCTACACACACACACGTACCTCTTTCGTACTCTTCATTCTTGTAACAAAACTACAATGAATGTAAACACACAAAAATACTCATCACACCCTTCAAA
>JXXA01015472.1:0-17978 GCA_000956255.1 Anopheles punctulatus
ATATGAACGTAGTTGACAGTAAACTCTTCTAGTATTCATTCTTTACATCGTCCTTCATCAGGAGATAACACAAGGGTTAATTTTTTAAATTTGTATTTAAAATAAAGGTTAAATGATGTTAGCTTCTAGTTTATTATCAGTTCGTCTCATTTACACACGATACCACATATTTTTTTCATTTGCGATAAAAGAAACAAACTACTTTGTAGTTGAGATTTTTCTGCTACATATAAAAAAATACCAAATACATTTTGGCACCCTGATCGACCACTGTTCCGTGTTTGACAGCAGATAGTGACAACTGGGTAAAAAACAAACTGTCATAACATTGAACAGCCAAGATCAATCTTTTTGCTTGAACTCCAAATTTCAGGACCTGAGAGGATTCTACCCAAAACTTGAGCATGGCCAGCCGCGAAGCCGTACGCCGGACGGTGCAATCCGTGCGGCCTATTCTCTCCGTCGACCGTGAAGAGGCTCGCAAGCGTGTGCTCAACCTCTACAAGGCCTGGTATCGTCAAATTCCGTACATCGGTAAGCTGAACGGCAGCGTTGCATGTTATGTCATAGGGATGCACCCTGGCGCGGGTGTATCGATCCTCGCGTGCTGGGTTTGTTATTGTTTGCTCGCAAACGTAATTTATTGCATCTCTGTCCGTTTTACTTTCGTTTCCGGTTTCGACGGCTATCGGGCGCACGACCCCTACAGTGATGGACTACGACATCCCGAAGTCGGTAGAGCAGTGCCGAGAAAAGCTGCGGGAAGAGTTCCTGAAGCACAAGAACGTCTCCGACATTCGCGTGATCGATATGCTGGTGATCAAGGGGCAGATGGAGCTGAAGGAGTCGGTAGAAATTTGGAAGCAGAAGGGACACATCATGCGCTACTGGAAGGAGAGCCAGGAACCGAAACCTACCGACTTCCTGTCCAAATTTTTGTCCGGCCAGCACTGAAGGAGATGTGTGCGTGTGTTGCGATCCTGTTGCGAGGGTTAGTTTACGTTGCTGCCGAATGGAGCTAAACTGGGTGTAAATAAAAAAACTAAAACGAACCGTTTTCACCCATTGTAGAGTAAGCATGTGAAGATCGGATTCAATCCAATATATTTGTTTACTATCGTTAGTTCGTTGAAAAAGCACTCAAAGCAAGAGAAACCCTAGACACGTTAGTATAAAATGTAGTTTGGTAATTGTAACTAACAAATAGTTCTATTAATAGCCCAATGAATTCTCAAACTCAAACTTGAGGACTATGATGAACCATTTTAATTAAATTAGTTTTGTCGATGGGGACTTGATATTGTGTTTGCTTTTGTACAAACAATAGCATAGACCAGAGACTTATCAAGCGGATTCCCACAATCTTTTTTCTTCCCTTTCTTCTCCTGCCATTAGTAACCTTAATCGTGTACAGAAAAAGTGGAACAATTTGAACACCTTTAAAAAACCCTCCTTTTTTATTTTTAATTAGTTCACTAAACAAAAAAACACCACTAACACCAATTAAAATCTCCGATCCAATTATTGCTAAAAAAAATAGATAAAATGAAAAAGTCACGCTAATGCTACAGCACCAATTCGTCCACAAACAAAAGCTTTCGAAAGCTCTCATAAACGTCAACAGATGGCGCTACTACGATGTAAATCGCTTCCAACGAAAGGAAACGAAAGGATCGGTTTGAAATTCGTCCTTTTATAAGCTTTACGTACGCGGTTCTCCACAAGTTCATAATTCGAGTATAGATTCCTCATCTATCCACCTATTTTATCAATTTCATCTACCCACTTAATAATCGCATTAAAAAAGTTGCTCCTAGTTTTCGGATCATTTTCGTAATCGGTAAAAAATCATCAAACACGGGTCCATTTAAATATTTGCAGGTAATGTTTTCTTCTTCCTTCATTTATTACTCGCCAGCTTTTTCTTGTTTTGTATTGTTGGTTTGTTCGTTTTTTTTTTAATTTTTTCGCTAGTGTGTTATCACGCCCGGCCACGTCTCGTGTGCCGGATCCATGAACGGAAAGACTGCCTTTCGTGTTTCTTGCTACCGTTGCGCTGCCTGTTGGCTAGCTGTCATTCTGTTGTTGTTCTTGTTTTTTTAAACGCTAGGGCTGCTTTGTTCCTTTATCCTAGCCGTTTTCGCTACAACGCTTATATTTACACCTTACCGTAGAGGGTTTTGTTTGTATATATATATATATATATGTACGGTCTATATGTATATATATATAGATATATTTATAGATCAATAAATTACTCTTTTTTGTTCTCTCGCACGAACGTGAAGTCTAAACGGCTACCGAAGATTACACACTAAGAGTTGTTTTAAAACGCCTTTATAAGCATTCTCGCCCGCGAAACGTTACGCGAACGCCGACCGCCGTCCTTCATTCCCTGGCCCCGGCCCTGTCCCTTTTGTCCTGCCGCACACTTCAATAATGCTTTAAAAGATGCCATTCGTTTGTCTTCGCCATTGCTGCTCCGGCCCAATTTCGGGCAAAATGGCAGCTGCACTACCTACGCCTACTACGCAACAGCTACGAATTCCTTCCAGGCATGGTTTGCTTGGGGTTTTTTTTTTCTTCTTTTGTTCCGTTGCTACCAACATCAAATGTTTACATCAAATCGATTGCTGCGATTGCTTCATCGCGGGTTTTCCTTTTTGCCCTCCCCCCTCCTCCATATATTCGGCGCCATCTTAATAACTGTCCATTTGCAAGAGTGTGTTTTTTGTTTTTGCTTCTGCTATTCCCTTTTCTCTACACTACAATATATAATCTCGCCTGTGTCTGTGTCCCCGCGCCTCTGGCCTGCCGATTTTTTGTTTTCAGTTTGTTTTCGCTATAATACATCACCACTTCGATTGTTTTCGATCCGAGCGGCGATCGAAACCGGCTCCGGAGGTTCTGAACGAAAATCTCTTGGCAGGACTTCGAAACGGGTGAAAATAAAACCAAAACTCTCGCTACACCACGACCCGCCCCGCGCACCTTTTGAATTGACCGATAATCTTTGAATCGCGTCGGTTCGCCAGTAAAATTTCCCATTTTCCGTGTACAGCAGGCGCACACTGTGGACTAGAATTAGCAGATGTGGGGGGGAGGGGTGTAGAGGTGGGAGGAGGAAGGGTGTGAGTTAGCGGTGATGCTGCTGCCATGCCGGAGCAGCCCAATCGCGTAACGAAACAATTGCACCGATGCACCGACGGGACGTTCCTAGGAGGTGTGATTCTGGAGTAGTGATGAGGGGAGGGGTAGGGGGAGGTTAGGAGACGGAGGTGAGAGGGATTGCGAACACGCACGCACGCACGCACGCACCCAGACACACTGCTATGGCACAATCATTACACCAAAAATACTGTTCCGTAACTTCGGCCATCGCCTGATTGGGAGTTGAATGTGGTACTATCGTAGAGTAGTGGTAATAGTAGTAGTTTAGTAGTAGTAGTAGTAGTAGTAATAGTACCTAATAATAGTAACAGTAGTAGGCTTTCCGTGCGTCTTTTCAAATCCCACATGCGCCCCCAGCTCTACCCTCTGTCACTCAAAACTCATCCCCTTTACGCATACCGCATGGTGGGAAGCGAGGGCTCAGGAAGGGGGGGGGGTGTAGGGGTTTTGTAAACACCCTACACATCTTTAAGGAACCAAATAACACACCATCTCCTCTCCCTCTCGCTCTCTCTCTCTCTCTCGCTCTCTCTCTCTCTCTCTCTCTTTCTCGCTCTCTCTCTCTCTTTCTCTCTCTGTCGCGCCGGGTTTCCCTACAACACAACCTACAACACAGTCTAGCACAGCCATCTTCGATCGCATTTAACGCGTTCCGCCGTCGTCGTCGCCACGAACACCACCGTCACCACCACCACCACCACCAACGCCGCCAAGTCGTCGCACGGTGCTGCCCGTTCAATACTAACTGCCGACCATGATGTGCGTCGTGAACGAGTCCATCTCGTTGTCGCCGCACACGACCTTGGCCGGGCCCTCGAGCATGGGACCCTTCAGCCCGAGCACGTCGTGCACGTGATCGCTACCGCCACCGAAGGACGTGATTTTGTAGCAGCTCGGGAACATATCGTACAGCTCGTGGGTCGTACCGAGATCCATGTCCAGGTAGGCGAACTCCCAGCAGCTCGAGGCACCGCCACCACCGGTGGCCGGTGCACTGCTACTCGCCACCGTACTGCCGGTGCTGCCAACGAGCTGGTGGAAGTGCGGCTGTTGCGGGTGATGGTGCTGATGGTGCTGCTGGAGGCTGCTGTAGTGCTGCAGGGCCGAGGCACAGGAGGACAGTAGCGGTGACGATGCCACACTGCTGCTGGTAAGGGTCGTCAGGCGCGCACTGCTATTGCTGCTCGTAAGCGTCGTCAGCGAGGTGAGCGTGGTGGTCGAGCCGGGCGTGATCGAACGTTCGTGTTGATCGTCGGCGGCCACCGTTGCCGATGGTGCCGCCGGTACGCTCGGATCTTCCACGCCGGTGCCCCCGACACTGCCCGCTTCCACCATGTCCACGTCGATACCGCCGCCACCCTCGCCTTCACTGATGCGAACCGGGCTGGTGCTACCGGAAGCGTTTGTACTGTTGCCACTGGTGCTGTTGTCGTTACTGCTGCTGCTGCTGCTGCTGCTGGTATTGCTACTACTACTGCTGCTGGTGCTGCTGCTGTTGCTGTTGCTGCTACTACTATTAGTACTACTACTGCTGCTGGCATCCACGCTGCTGCTGCTACTAGATCCAGCAGAACCAATCCCATTCCCCGACAGCTCTCCCTCGACGCCATCCACCCGTCCTAAGGCATCCGTCGCTCCGTCGATCGTGCCATCCGATCCACCCGCCGTTCCTATGGGATTACTCCCAACATCGAGGGTCGAACCTGCGACCACACCACCACTAGTACTGGCTTCATCCACAACGTTCACCTGCTGCTGCTGCTGCCCGACGGCTGGCGGTACGGAACCCGTGAGCCGGTCGCCTTCATCACAACCTTCCACCACAACGCCACCGCTTGGGGACGCCGATGGGGAGGTCGCACCGCTTGCCGCATCCTCCTCGTCCTCCACCACCGCAACCGGGACGGCACTCGACGGCGAGGTGACGAAGAGATCGGTTCCGTTCAGTGGATCGAGCGCCGACTGTGACGACAGGCTGAGCACCGAGCCCCAGTTGATGGGACGCGTGCAGTCGTCGTCCGCGAAACCGCTCGCATCCGTTTCGAGGTGGTGCAGATGGTGCAACGGCTGCTGGTGGGGATGCTGGTGGTGGTGATGGTGTACTAGCTGCTCGTAGGTTGTGGAAGAACTGCTGTTACTACTGGCAACACTGCTACCGCCGTTGGAGCTGGTGCTACTACTGCTGCTACTACTGCTGCTACTGCTGCTGCTATCACTTGCGGGGATGTCCACCCCGGCGTTCGTGGTACCGGTGGACGCTGGGAAAGGTGTTGCCCGTCCCGATTGCGGATCCTTCAGCGGATGCACAAGCCCACCACCGTTGTGCGGTCCCATCGGGTGCTGAAGCTGCTGTTGAAGATGGTGGTGCTGGTGGTGCTGGTGTTGTTGCTGGTGCTGTTGCTGCTGCTGGTGCTGCTGCTGCTGCTGTTGGAGCTGGTGCTGCTGTTGTACATGCTGTTGGTGCTGTGACTGCGGGTGCGGATGATGATGATGATGCTGCAGGTGATGATGATGATGTAGTGGATGCAGCATGTGCTGCTGTTGCTGATGTTGTTGCTGCTGCTGCTGCTGATCGTACGGTGAGAGCTGCATTGTGATCGTGGAAGGATCACCACCGGTCGAAAGACCGTACGGTCGGTTGGGAGGACTGGGGCCGCCGATCCGATTGCCGAAGTAGTCCGAACTGGACGCACCGGACTGGGACGACGGTGGAGGTGGTGGCGGAGGTGGTTGCAGCGGTGAAAGTTGGTGGTGCATTCCAGGATGCTGCTGTTGCTGCTGCTGCTGCTGCTGTTGTTGCTGCTGTTGAAGATGGTAATGATGCTGCTGCTGCTGCTGCTGCTGCTGATGCTGGAAATGCTGCTGGTGCTGGTGCTGCTGGTGGTGCTGATGGCTGAACTCCTTGTTTTCGTTGTCAATCTCACGCTCGATCGATTTGAGCGTGTTGCAGATGAGCACCGAGCGGTAGAGCGATTGGTCCGATGCCTGCCGAAACCGGGCGAGCTTGAACATGGACAGGTTCATCATCTTCAGCCGGCGCTCCTTGTAGCACTGCTTGTTGCTGCACGACATGTTGCGTCCGTCGCAGCACCGCTTCAGATGATGCGGTCTCGGAGCGCCACCCATCACGCCGGGACCACCGAAAGGACCCTGTTGTTGTTGCTGCTGCTGCAGTTGTTGCTGTTGCTGTTGCTGCTGCTGCTGTTGCTGAGACGCACCCATCGGGATGGCAGGATTCATTGGGCCCGGAGAACCGCCAGCTCCTACGCCGGCCGCAACCGCCACCGGATTGCTGTAGGTTGCCGAACCGAGCTCGAAGTACGATTTGCCGTTCTCCGCACACCGGATCGTCTGCTGCGAGGTGGGTGCTTCGTACGGTGGTGAATAGTACCCGTGCTGGGCCCATCCGTACCCCCGGTTTGCGTACTGCTGAGCCCCATTGTTGCCGGCCCCGGTGCGGGCACAGTTTTGGTACGGTTCGGGGAAGTAGCCCGCCTTCGGATAGGCTGGATTTGCGTACCCCGGACCGGCTGCCCGGCTGCCGGTCCACCGGCAGCAATCGAAGCGACCGCGGTCGTACCACGGTTCGGTGAGCACGGATAGCGCATCGACGACGAGTAGCCGGTCAGGATCGTTTCGTCATCGTCGAAATCGTCCTCGAAATCATCGTCGTCATCGTCAAGATCGTCCGCGACGAGCAGTGTGGTGGCCAGCGTCGAGCGCGTACTGTCCGACGCACCGCCCCACGTCTCGCCCGGCACGGCGACCGCCTGCAGCTTGCTGATGCTATCGACGATCGGCTCACAGTTCCAGGCCGCTTCGCCCGGGACGGCCACCGCTTCCAGCTTCGCGATGGCGTTCTCCTCCGGACCAGCCGGTGCCGACAGCAGAATCGGTGCCGTCGGACTGAGGATCGTCGGGGCGGCAGTCACGAAGGGACTGCTACTTCTCATCGCTGCTGCTCGGTTTGTTGTACTACTGGCTTCCGCTTCCTCCGCGGCGGTGGAGTCTGTGCTTTCCTGCTCCGCCATGCTACTCTCCTCACCATCGTCCGCATATCGTGGACTCTTGCAGGCTTTCACACCGTCACACTCTTGCTGCTGTTGTTCGGTGCTCTCTTCTTCCGGGACGCTCTCGTTCTGGTGTACCACCACATCGACGATCATTTCGTCGCTGTCCGCTGGTGGAAGGATTGTTGTTGGTACTGGTGCTGCTGCTGCTGCTACTGCTGCTGCTGGTGCCGCTGTCGAAATTTCATCGTATTTACGCTTGTTGCCGCACAACGGTGTGCTGGTGATGCTGGTGTTAGTGTTGTTGTTGCTGGTGGGCGTGCTGCTGGGGACGGCCGTGGCCGCTGTTGCTTCCGTGTCTTGACCCATTTTTAGTGTCGAATGCTGGAAAGAGATAGAAGAGGAAAGAAAATGTTAAAGCCTTGTTTATAGTCTTGACTACAGCAGAAACTTCCAATAAGAATAAAGTAGAATTCTTCAATCATCGAATTCGAGCACAAAATATCAGAACACAACACGGAGCGGCCGGTTCGCCAAGATCCGCGACCAACGACATCGCAAAATCCATCAATGAATGAACCCTGAGATCAATGGACAGATGATGAGCCGGGCGCGATCAATACAAACGCGGGGCTCATTCATTCATGCACGGGGTATTCTCCGGACATCGGAGCAATAATAAGCACCATAAATTAAGGCGCCGATAAACGATCATAAAAATCATATGCTTTCTGTTTACAACCGCGATTCGGTAGGAATTCAAGGGGTCGTCAAAGGGGCACCAACGCACGCAGCACGACGGCCACTCCCCTCGCCCTCGGTTCTTCCTTCGCGAACAATTCGCGGGCCGTTTTTTTTCTTCTCTCTTGTTGTTTTGTTTTGGTTTCATCTTCGAGAAGCATCATAAACACACCGACTGGACTTATTTTTCGGCGCCTGCTTTTGTCACAATTTCCGATGGGTCATATTTCGGGATAGGCGCGTATGAGTGTGCTCCTTCATGTGTGTGTGTGTTTGTGGTAATGTTTTGCTAATAGATCGCCGATTGTCTATTTATTGGCCCGTTCCAAACGATACAAACACACAGGTACCCCTGGCTCTCGTCCAATCCATTCCGGCCCGTGGATGGTTCTGCTGCTGCGGGGGTTGTTTCTTTGCACAAGATGCTAGAATTCATTCATGAAACGAAGGTCGTTTTCCGTCTCCGGACATGCACGGGTGACTTTTTCGGTGCGTGATTTCTGTTTGCTGAATCGAAATGTAGCTTTTTAATGGTACTATTTGCCTTCACTGGGCTGGTTGAGAAAACGTCAGTGAAGTGTTGAAGAATATGTTTTGTAAACAAACGGCAGCATCGCGTGCCTGCTGCCGTTTGAAATGTCAAAATAGTCAGGTGGGATCGAAACCCAATATGGGATCGAAGTGTCAAGTGAGCTGAAAGTTGTGTTGAAAATATTTAATTGTAAATAAGAATGCAAATTCGGCTTGCAAAGTGCTATTCTGTTCTTTCCTTCACTGATTTCCCCCTCTCGTTTGATCAATCAAGAAAAAGGGTCGAGAGCGTACGGAGCGCTAAAACAGGTAGGTAAATGTTACCCCAAAAACCTCCGTCCGGTAGTTCACTGTGCACGGATTCGGAACGGTTGACGGCAAAATGCCCCACGAACAGTGGTCGTCACGCGAACGTTGGATAGCACACACGCATCCAACACAACGCTAGTAGTTGGAGGAGCTGGACTCACCCGAAACTCGAGTAGAAAGTGGAGTTCTAACAAAAACGCACCCGAAATAAGTGCCGCCACTGGGGAAGGGGGCAGCTTCTTGCCGAATAAAAACGAAAAGTCGGAGGTTCCGTTTTTAAAAATAGCCAAAATAGCCAACACCACCGGCGGTGGGTTCGTAAACATGCGAGTGAGAGCATTCCGGAGCGATACACGTTCGATAGGTTTCTTCCTCAGTCTGGATCGTTTTCTTCCTCAGTCTCAGCTGAATAGCGTAAGGGCTGGGCAAGGACTGCTCTAAAGCAGGCTGAGAGCACATACTACAGGTGTTGGAAAACGGTTTTCCGACACACACAAGTACAACAACGGGTGCAAACTGACTGTTTTCCATCGGCTGTGGCGGGGACAGAGCCGTCCGCCGTCCGTTGCGTGACCTGTTTAGGTGTTCTTTTTTCATTTTGTTTTTTTTTTTATGTTTGCTGCTTCAAGCAACGGGCAAGCGGATTGCGTGTTGAGCCACGTTACCGCGCGAGGTCATCGCCAGCCAGTTCCTTCCTCCACCGGCAACGGCGCGTCGCCAAAATTCTGTCCACGATCGTCTACCTACACACCCAACCACCCACCCACGTCTGCCCAAGTCTTTGGTGAAGGTGTGTGGGATGGTGATTCGGTCGGCGTGGAGGAGGAGGAGACAAAACCTTGCGCCATCACCATTGGGGGTGCGCATGTTCGGACGGTGTTACTCAAGAACAGGTGAGAAAAAGGCCTGTTTAGTATTTCGTGCTAGTAGTGCATGTTTTTTTGATAATTTTTTTGTCAATAAAATAAAAATAGTTTCAGTTCCAATTATTTGAAAATGAAATGAACTACAAGAAAATTTAAATCGTACCAGAGGGCCCAACATTTTTGGGTGTTCACGGGAGTCACGACGCTCCACGGACACTGTTTGTGCGTGTGTGTTTACCTTGGAGTGCGCGCGTTTTTTTTTTTGTTCTGCTCGTGATCCGATCAGTTCGGTCGAGATGATCGGATGGGATAAATTTATCTTTCCACCACCAACCACACAATGTGTGCGCGAGTTTGGCGTGGCGCAGCGGCCGTCTGGTGCTGATCTTGCGCAGAGCCGATTCTGCGTCACACACTCACGCGGACGCAGCGAGTGGGAGAAGGGTGACGAAAAAAAAATGACCACCGTGTGTGGGACCGGGGGTGGGTGGATGATCACGGTGGGCAACGAAAAGGGAGACCGAATCCAGTTTCTGTGCGCCTTGCCGGGGAGACATCGGGAGAAAGAGATCGCGATGCGCGTACGGAAATAAAAGCTTCACGTTCGTTCCGCCGCTCCCCATCTCCGTTTTCCTGCTGCTTTCCACGCGAGCACACATCGAAAAAGAAGCATAAGAAAAAGCGTACCATACGAGGGAGAGAGGGTGCAGCAGCGTGCAGCCGACTCAGGGCGTTGCTATAGCAACCTGACGGGAAATATTATGAACAGCCCCGTGATGGAACCGTGCCGGGCGGGGTTGAAAAAATACTAGTTAACGGGTTTTTCTTTCCCGCGGCACATTATTTTCACACACCAGAGCGGTGCCGGGTTCGCTTTTCTCTCCGCTCCTTCGTTCGCCTCTTCATCCGCTTCGCTTTCTCCCGTGCTCCTTCCCGCTCCACCAACCACATTCAGGGGACCGCGATCCCCATGGTAACGCAACGCAAAGATCGTCAACTTCATCCATCCGCCCCATGGCGTGGGGCGCGGCGTTGCTGGAGGAGGAATGGAAAATAGCGCAAAAAGCAACACCCGTGAAATACGAAACGATGCGAAAGGCAAACGGGCGGATAAACACAGGACGTGAGGGAGACGCAAGGAGACAACAAAACAAAGAGCGAGAAGGAAACACAAATTCATATACGCCTGTAAGACGGAGCGAAAGAGAGGGGAAGCGAGAAGGAGAGAAACGGAACGCAGCGTTACACGGCGAGGTCGTTTCTTTTTTGCCCTGATCGTTTCGTCCGTCCAACGTTGGACTGGGGTCCGCGTTGCTTTGGGGTCTCTTGAAATTAACTTTTGATGAAGGCTTCTTTTTACCGCCCTACCTTCCACCATCCCCTCCCGCGCACGATCATTTTCAGCCCTCTCAGGAGAAAGAGCGCACGCTACATGAGAAAGAGAGCGAGAGATAGCGCCCCATCGTGGTGGTGGAATTTGTGGAGTCTTGGTGGAAGGAAAAAAAAGCTCCACTCCAGCCAGACGATATGGGGTGTGATCGGGTGGGCGGAGGGTTGAGCAAGTTGCTGGTGGTGGCGGTGGCGGTGGCGGTGGTTGGAACGCGCATCGGGTTTATGGTGATTGCGAGCAGTGCTTTCGGGGTGTAAGCCAACCAGGAGAGCTTGCGGTGAGTGAGCGCTGATGTTTGATAATAATGAATCAACACCAACGCGAGGGAGAACTGGTTATCGAAGCCCGCAAAATCCGTTCTTCAGTGGCACATAAAATTTATAAAATTTTGCTTTCTTACTATCACAGGGTTTTTCATAATTTTTCACACAACATTACTGTTTTATTTTTTTTTTCTCTCATGCAAAATATATCCATTTTTCAGCACAAAACGCACAAATCACCGCCATTAAAGAGAATGAAGTAATGCATTCACGGACGGTATATACCTGTGAGCTCACTGTGTTTACGGATTTTTATTATTTATTTGTTTCTTTTTGCACTGTCACTGTGCGACGAAATTCTTCTTTCCGACAAAAACGAACAGCACCCACGTGTGAGGGGTAGATTATAAACAACCGGATATGCATTCAAATTCGCGCGCGCACACACACACCATAAAAGGCATGTGGTGCATCATCTCATCAGGACACAATAGCAACCAAAAAACAAAAAACGCACACATAAAAGCACCCAAAAAAAAAAACGAACCACAGTAGGCGTTGTTTGCGCTCTTTTTTTCTCGGTACATTCAGAGACACACGGAACTTACAGCATAACCGCCGCCGAGAGGATGTTCTATGATACACATTGAGGCTGGCTCTGGACGTCGCTGGATTTCGGGATTGCACTTGTTCCGCTGCTGGCACCGGCACCGCTCGTCGGTGTTAAATTCGCGATGCACAATGGTTGCACCGGCACGAAACACACTGCAACTGTTGGGTTGCACATTCGGGGTTGTTTGCGTATTTATACACACACACACAAAAAGACCACAGCAAGGGACCCGTGAACTTGGGTTTTTGATTCACATAACGAACACGCCTCAAAAATTACACCCGGCACTGAATCACCGCACACGAAAGTGTCACAAATGTGAGTGTGTGTGTTTAATTTTTTTCTTATTTTGCTAGAAATTCCACCAATGAAAACTGCACGCTTGGCGCTGATTAAGCACGAGGGAATCGCCAACAACGTGTGTTCTGAAACCGCGCGCACGTACGTAATATCTCGACTGTGAGTCGCGCGAAACGGACCGTGTGCGTCCGTCGTATGTACGTGCGTATCGGTGCAACGCCGGCGAGGGAAAACTTGCCGAAGACGGTCCGAAACATTCAGGAAGCCCGTCCGTCGTCCGCTCTAGCGTGCTCGGCAACGATCTCTCTCGCTCTCGTTCGTGCGCCCGAGTGAGAGAGCGAGCGAGAGCGAGAGCGAGAGCGAGTGAGAAAGTAACGCCGAAGCGGAGAGCGAAGTAGGCTTCGCAGTGAAGCGAACGCCGCGCACGCATACAACCACACGTGCGAGTAGGGGTACAGCAGCGTGTTTGTTCGCTCTGCTAGCACGTTTGGTTTGTGGCCGACACGGACACATCGACACAGGAAAGCGAGAATAACAAAAAAAAAAACCGAAGGACGAGGGTAAAAGGACTACACGCTGGCGGATGGGACCCGAATTCCCGAGTTCTCTCGTCCGGTCCCAAGCGGGTCCCTTGCTAATCCTGTTTTGGGAACCGCCGGGGCGCAAAAAGGATCCGAAGGTAGGGACGCACGCATTTCCTTCTGGCCCACACTAGGCTAGGCGCTCTCTCCAGGGATGTGTGTGCGGGCGATCCTCCCGAGGAACATGAGGACGGTCCGATAATGGATAACGGGCTCGGTTGTTGCCCGCATCCATCCATCCGAAGGGACGATCCACCTACGCAGCCTGGCCTACGGGGCAGGTAAGCCCTCGCAGCGAGCGGGAGCGAAGGTACAGGTATGCAACACGCATGGACGGATAGCAACCGCTTGCACGTCCCGCATGTGTTTCGATCGTTTTCGATGCCGGCGATCTTGGCGCGTGATTTTGGCAGACGATCATGACAGCGAAACTGCCGCTGTCAGTGCATACAACCGGCATTTCTTATCGCGCAACTGTGCATTGCGCAAATTGGGATTGTTTTCGAAACCGAAAGTGCATCGTTCGTCGATGCTGTTCAGTACTTCAGTTGCTAATAAGATCAATTTACGTTGCCCTTGGGAGATACAAAAAAAAATGCATTTGCACCTCTAGTGCATACATTTTTGGATACAAAACTCATTTTAATTAGATTATACTGCTCCATGCAACATCAAAACAAACCCGCGTCCCCTCCGAAATCCCTTTCATCATCCCGGAAGTGTCCGTGCCACCTGATCACGCGTGTTGATCTACCCCGGCACGGTCCGCTCCGATCCGAATCGCATAAACATCTGTGCACCGCCATCGAGACCAAAACCAGCAGACCTAAATAAGCTTACAAACAAAAACAAACACATCACAACCTGCGGGCGTGCGAGCGAGCGTGCGGATGCAAAACGGTTCCACCGCGAAAGACGGATTGCAGGAAACAATTGTACCTTTTGCCCGCCAAAATCCTTTTTTTTACGGCGAGCTTTTCGCTTATCGTGCGGACCCGAGCAACGGGTCCAGGCCTAAGGGGGGGCCCCACGGAAGGCCGAAAGCAGACAGTTGAATCAACGTATCGTGACCGACGCATGGTTCACCTCGCAAAATGGGGTGGCCTACCCACCCACACTCACTTGCGCTTTCCGGAGAAAGGATTCTCTTTTTTTGTTGACTATTTCTAAAGCACTTCGCTTTATTTTGTTTTTTTTTTTGTTTCGCCTCGTACGCAGCAACACCCCCCTGCATCGTCCTAAACATCCCATCCAAGCAAGCGCCGAAGTTTGTGTTTGGAGTAGGAGGCGGCGACAGCATCAACAAAAAAGCCACCCCTCTCCCCTTTCTCTACCGCCGGTGCGAAAGGTTGCGTATTTTTATGTCATTGCACGCGCGCTTGTATGCGTGTGTATGTAAACTTTTTTGTTGCCATTCTTGCAATTTAGAAGTAAAAAAACAAGGCGAGCATCTAAACATGAAACGGGGGATGAATGGAGGAGAACCTTGCCAACAAGAACCCGGAGAGAAGCGAGCGCGCGCGAGAGAGAATTTATACGTCAGAAACGAATAAACAACAAAAATAGAGAGTAGCAAAAAAGCCAAAATCAGTCAGATTCGCCAGGATGAAAAGAACGGATCGACCGAACGGTGCAGGCAGGGATATGCGGATCCACGAAGGCCACCCTCCCAATGGATGGGTGTCATTGAGGAGGGAGGGGGGGAAGAGAATGGTTTGGTGAGGGATTTTTTATATTCCGGTTTGGTGCTTCGAACGCTTCATTTCGGGCTACACACCCCATTCCACCCCATCTTGACAGGTTGCCCAAAACCCTGCCCGCCTTCTCCGTCACGCTCCTAGCACCGTATCCGCTCACGTTCGTATGTGCCATTCTGCCCAATATGAGTTTGTTCCGCACCGAAGTTGGTAGGACCATTTTCCATCCTTAACCACACACATACGCGCGCGCACCCGTGCATCTCATGGGGCACCGGAGTTTTTCGTACAATCGTGATCCAGTCAGTGCAATGTGGGTAGCCGAAACTCGGGATGTTTGCATTGTTGATACTGCCCAGGCGCTGGTCGCCTCGGAGCGGAAGGCTTCGAACACGACACCGAGCGGCAGTGGCAGCACCAACAACAACTAGAACAAAAAAAAACATTCCAATCCTCAGCGGAAGGACCCATGCTATACGCACGAAAAGAGAGAGAGAGAGACAGAGATAGACGTAGCAAGTAAGCGAGCGAGCGCGTGTGCGGGTGGATACAACACTCAGAAAAAAACCCATCATCCACGTCGTGGCGAGGACGCACGAAGGAAAGGGAGCGAACTATACACCGATAATCTAACCCCTGATGGTTAGGCAAAACGCAACGCTGTACGTCCCTTGTGTCCCTGGCAGTCCGTGTACCACACGCTATCACAACCGCACAGGCAGGCAGGCAGGCAGGCAGGCAGGCCTAGAGAAGAAAATAACCACCCGAAAATAAAACTTCTCCCACCTCCGAAGGCTATCCCTTTCTAGCGTGCGCCATACGGGCTACACTACTATCGACAATCGGGCTTCTCTTTCCTGCTTGCATACGAAACGAGAACGGTGAGAGAGAGGGTACCGAAAACGGAAAAGAGATTTGACAGCAGCACGCAAGCGAACAACCGACCCGGAGAGTAGGCATCTGTCAAAAAATAAGGCAGCAACAGCAAAAAAAAAAACACATACACACAACAAAACCAGAAAGAGAGGTTTGCTGCGAGCGAGAAACGTCAGCACACCGAGCACACGGTACCACGGTTCATATTCGCAGTCCTTCTCTTTCCGCCGGCCCATCAGTCTCTCTTTCTGATGTACGCGTTTTTGTTTTATTTTTTTCTTCTTTTGCTCGTCTAGGTCGGCCTGCTTTGCACGCTGGCTGCTCGATTAGGAGGGCGATGGTGGCGCAGCAACTGCTTTCCAAGCTGAATATCGCTCGCACGGTCGACGACGGTTCGACTACCCTCCTCTATCGGCAGCAAAAAGCAGCCACGGGGTTTGGAAAGCGGCATGAACAGGGGTTACGAGGCGATATGCGTGTGTGTGTGTGTGTGGCAAATGAAGGGAAAACGCGAGTGTCAGCTGTGTGTTGTACGTACAGCGGGTTGGGAAGCGGAGGGAAGCATCGGTAGAAGAAGCAGAAACGAAGAGGAGGGGGGGAGACAGCCGCACGCGGAATGAAGCAACGACGACACGATTCGACCAAGCAGCGGCAGCGAGCGGCGGCTGCGGAATATATCGTACGTAGTGCCACGGCTCGGAACGAAGAGTTTGTGTGAGCGGATGGGGCGAGCGGAGAGACAGCGGGTGAAGGGTGACGGTGAACGGCGGCAGTACAATCGCACCGGAGCCGAACCAAGCCGGTGTGCTGGTGTGTCCGCCTTTGGTATGCGGCACACACGGCCTTGCGATACGATTTGGTCAAAATTATTGTGGATCGATCAAATTGAACTGACTGAAATATTTAGGCAACATTTGTTATTCACATTATAGATTGTAGTTACACAAAATTTTAATAAGTTTCTATAAATTGTTTTCTATTTATATTCCATCTCTGTTTCTATGTCTTCTGAATATGGCTATACGATACATTATTAAAACATGAACTTTTATTTAACTACTTTTTACAACATGATCAACAAAATGCGAATGTATCCAGAACTTTTACTTGTACTAGTTGAACTCGTAACCCAGCACTCACATTCGCTGAATAGAAAATGTTATTTATCCTAAAATGAGACTTCAATCCTTAACTAAAAAATAAATTCACAAATAAAAGAGATTGTCCCATAGACAAACACACCTATTAAGTTGATACAGATTTACTCAAACTCAATTATAAAGTCGAAAAATTTCCAAAACCATTCCTATTAATAGTTTAGTTTAGACTTTCAAATAATTATTCCAATTTTTCAATGTAAAATGTGCTTTAATATACCGCACTCGACTTTAACATTCATCCCTCGAAGTGTACCGTCATTTTGACCAGCAGCAAATGCTCGCATCGCCCAACTGTGCCAGAGCCCTCGGTGTGCTGTGCGGTGTGCTACGATGCATAGCACCGAACAGCAACGGCAGCAGCAGCAGCAGCATCGAGCACCGAGCACACCGACCGACCACAGAGCGAGACCGGGGCACACACAACACGAACAAAGCGAACGAACGCGGCACAGCGATCGATGGCGGATACGGAGTGAGCGTTCCCGCACCATCATTGGCTCTCTATCTCTCGCTCTTTCTCCCTCTGCCTCTCTCTTTACCCCTCCGCTTCCGCTGCTACATTCGTTCGTAGCGCTCCTCGTGCTGATGCTATTTTACCGATGGCTGATGCCAATGTTGCCATCAACTCCGTGCGCTCCGTGTGCGCTGTGTATTTTCCTGCTTCAGCCCGGCCCAAGCCAGTCGTCAGCCCAAGCAAGAGCCCCAGCCATTCGCCCTTCTCGCGCGGCGAACGACCGAACGAAGCAGGGGCAACGCAAAAGCGGAAAAAGAAACAGCAGCGGCAGCAGCAGCAGCAGCAGCCGTGGCCTCATCATCAACGAACGTAGGAGGCGACTGCGACTGCCGCAGGACGGTGGAGGGGGAGGTGTTTCGAACGGGGATGGTTTTGGGGTGGACGGAGAGACCTCGACCGAAGCGAACGTACCGACGACGACGACGACGACGACGACGAACGATGATGATGGCTTCGAGCGCGAGTGAAACACACCACCGCACAAAATGTGAAGAGCTTGCTTGTGGAATCGGGCAACCGTGGCCCCCGTGTTAGGCGACCGGGGACGGGGTTCGGGTGGTTGGGTGTTGGTGGATGAAACACGCAGGGGATTAGGAGGAGCGACGTTGGTTCATTTTCGACGATGGAAGGGAAATATAATATTAAAGGGGAATTCGCCCTCTTCACGACACGGCCACGGACGGCGACATCAACGCGGCGACGACGACGACGACGACGACGATGCAAGGAAACGAGACCACCTCGTGCACCGCGCCCACCCCGTTCCCGCAAACCCGAACCAGCGGGCGGCGGGCTGGTTGGCCACCTTCATTCGCACTAAAATACAACGGCATATTTCAAAGTGCGGGGGCATTACGAGATAGCTGCCGCTTCGCGTACCGCGCCCGACCGGGCAGAAGAACTCGCCTGTCTCAATCGAAAACCATCTTCCCCTCCCGTACCATCCCAACCCCCCC
>JXXA01015473.1:0-11401 GCA_000956255.1 Anopheles punctulatus
AAAATACATTCAAGTTATCAAAACTTTCGTACACAGCAGGAAATTTTTAACAATAGATTTCAAATGTCTCAGAGAATAAATAAAAGAAATAATGTTTTAGAATCATCTTACACCCTACAAAGCAAAATCTAGAAACAAAACAAATCGAATGGCATGGGATGAATTCAACCTTCGCTCGAAGTGGTTTTAATTAACAATTATAATGTGCTGGTAATAGAATTTGGATATGCAGAATAGGTATACTGTAAATTTATTTTGTTTTTATTGGTCCCCCAAATGTAAATTATGCTAACCAGAATCGTTCAGGTTAAAAAAAAGCACGGTAAATGATACGGTACTTTTCACTTTTCTTGTCTGGGCAAATAAAGCACAAAAAAAACTTGAATAAATCGCTCCCAAACAGTCTTGTAGGCAAATAAAAAAGGTCTGTGAATAAATTAATTAACATTGCAACCTTTTCTTGCTTACCATTGCTGCACCTGAATTCGTCTAAGAAGTTACAGTTTAGACTTTTTTTCCGTTCGATGATTATTTGGCAAATGGGAAAGATGCATAAATGAAACCCACGGTTAGCAATGTTTACAGTTCTGAGGAATCCTAGAAAGGGTTTAGTGACATAATGTAATGGAGCAGAATCGCTGGAAACTTAACACTGCTGTTTAAAACCATCTTTTTAATTATCGAATTTGGAATTTTCCACCGTCACGGACAGGTTGAAGAGCGTAATTTTTAATTAAAAAATCACCACGCTTTACGATGTAAGCGCCGTTATGTAGGTTTTTTATTGATCAGAACAAGTATGGGAGATACGCCAATAAGACACGCAAGCGCGATAGAGATGCCTGGTTGGTAGTTTCGGTGTCAAACACTGGGCGCCTCCATCGATTGCATACATACAAACGTGTGTATCTAGATTCTTCGAGAAATAATAAAATTAGCAACCCCGGTCTTTGACACAACCGCACTATAACACAGTTTTGTATGGACTATACACAAAAATCTAGTAAGTCGGTCGAACGACAGCTTAGATCGGAACGTTCCTCAACAAGAAATGAGGTTTTGAAAATTATTTAACTATAGTGTAATCCAAATTCTCAAAAGTATAGATGACGCAAGTAATTGACAAATAACTGATAATCATTTATCATTCGTATTCTTACACGCGAAAATTGTGTTTCAGAGTAAAAACATGTTCTTATTGTATTAAAAATGAAGATTATGGGCTTGTGAAATAGCCCAACATATTTACTCTTTCATTTAAGCGAATAAATGTTCTCAAGTTACAACGAAGCTTTAGGTAAATAAGATACTTAATTATCATATCAATTTTAACATGCAAGTAAAACACACAACACCGACCTAATACTTCCCCCCTGCCTACAACAACTGGTTCTAGGAAAAACTTATTTTTCGTCTGCTTTTTTCCATTAAGCGTGACGCCCACGTACCTCATTAACAGCGCATGCAAAAAGAGGGCGCAAAGAGATATGGTGCGAAAGGTGAAACTACGGCTTTGACCTAAACGTTAACACACCGGAAAAGGATTAACGAACGAGGAGCGACTCTGCAGACATCAGTTTTCAGTTCGCCCACACGCGTGCCATGTGGAAAATTCGTACGGTCTACCGCACCTGTACCCGCACACGGTTGCTTTGGATCTAATTATATTCAAAACCCATTCGTTTTCCTTAGCTATAGATGCAAAATTAGTGATAAGCGAGTCCGGTCGGGTTAATCAGAACATGAGCCTTTATGCAAGCGCTTATCGGCTGTGTGTGCGATTCTATGAATGAAACAGGGTGACGCAAGAGCATGTAAATGTTCACTTAATTATACGTGCGTACATGCGGTCACCTTTACTCACCGCAGCAGCGACTAGGTGTGGGAATTTTATGATTAACCACTACAGGCCTTGTTCTTTGTCGGAAGCAGACGGTGGCGCTTGGTTGTAGTAGTTAGCCCGTGGACCGCAACGCGCAATCCAGCAACTCGATACGACCGTAACACCGCACTATAATCCAAACACTAACAATAATAAGTACTTGCCACACCGGCAAGGTTATGTGAAACTATAATCCGATCCGCGGGAGTGATAAGATTGCGGGGCTCGCGGAAGCACTGGCAGTGGAGGCTTCCAGGTAAGCATGAATTAAACAGGCAACATTGTTTATTAAGCCTTTCTCGGAGCCACCGCTTGGAGACCCGATCACCCCGGTCTGTTGGGTCACGCTGTAATTGTATGCTTCCGATCTCCCGTCTCACCTTGAACCCAGGGACAGTGTGAATCACCCTTCCGGGAGGTGGCCAGACGCTAGTGGGGTGTTAAATAAACAAACTGCCCTTTCTAGGCTGATGTGGTATGTTGTACACTAGGGCTATTCTTACTCCCTAAGGGGATGGGATATAATGAATAAATGTGTTAAGCGACACCTGAACGGTGCGATTTAAGAATGAATACGGTTGTAGTGTACGTGAATATGACTGTAAACTGTGGGTGTTCAAATGTTAATTTCCTTAATTTGCTATTATTAAAGAGTATATTGATTTCATAACAACGAGTAAAAAATATTATCATCCAATATGGGAAAGTTGTCACTCAATAACGAAGACGAAATCCATAAATTATAGAAGAGTAATAGCAGTTGTTAGGCGATATATGCGATAATTAAAGTTGTATATCTTAGATATCCATTCTTTCCCAAAAGTGAAAGCAAGATGCTTTCAATTTCACGCAAATAAATAATTTTTGAAGTTAGATAATAAATTTTATATTATGAAGTAATATGAACAACAACGTTATCTTTTTCCTACCTTCAGCGCGTGCCAAAAAACAAGCCTATTTAACAACAACAAACTACAAAAGGGGTTTTTTGTAACATTTTTTGTGCATTAAAATATATTCTGGAATAGTTTGCGTTCTATTCTGCTTAATTAATCCCTTACATATTTTTTTACTATTCTTTCAACCCCATACATAATCTAGAACTTTTAGTAAATATTACGTTTTTTAAACAAGTTTAGAAGTTATTGAAGTAACAAGCACAATGAAAACAATTATTTGAGTGATGAAACAAAATGGTAAAACATAGATAAACTTCTCACACAATCGTAAAAGCATGCTTATATGCTGTATAAATCCTATATAACATATCTAGCCCATTATTATTCACTACCAACCGGGCACGAAAAACTGATCGACATAATAAAGGCGAATTATGTGTTGTAAAACGCTTCCAAATTTATTATCATCTTCAGTGCTGTAGAAAAGATTTTTCGCATTTTTTTTTTCCACCGCTAACTCCGAAAAAGGTACCCTGAACGTCTTAAAGTTCACATCCTTCGCAAAAACGCATAACGCATCTGTCGTTTACACTTTAAACGTACCACACTGGAGTAGAAAACGTTCTCTTAAGAGAACCGCTGCGCTAAAACGAACATTGCTTTAGCTGGTTGGATATGGTAACCCGTATATACTGCCGGGCTCTTAATCCACTTTACAGCCCTCTCGGGAGCGTTAACTTTTCTTGCGTTGCGCAACACAATCCAGCATCGGGAGCGGCAGCGGACACCTTCTCTTCAAACCCCACACCGGAATGTGTGTGAATTTTTATCTCGCATTCGCGTTTGTCGTTCCATTTGCTTCACGGGGTTTCCTTCCACAGGAGGCCCACTGGCACGCAACATTTTTACGCAGACCACTTCCGCGCTCCCGTTTCCTTTGTCGACAGCTTACACATTCTAGTACCGAGCTGCGTCGTACGGTCTCGTCGGTGGTTTTCTCGTAGGAAAAGTCAAACCTCGCCATCCCTCCGTTCTGTCCTTCTGGCGCGTTTGCTGCGAGGAATGTGCTCCAGAGGAGGCTCATCGGGCCACCTTACTAGAACGAATGCTCTTGACAGACGCTCGCTTGAGACACACCCGGTGGTCTTTGAGATTCCGTTCTATGGCGGAGCAGTAGTAGACAGCGGTGTGGCGCGGTAAACTAAAGCACGGATCGATCGACGATAGGCTGGTTACGGCTGACGGCGTTCTCCAAGCTCCAGCCGGATCGATTTTGTTTGCAACATATTAATATTCCGCTCTAAGTGTCTGCTGAGTCAGAGGTGGCTTCATGCTAGATGTAGCGCAGTCTGTACGACAGCTGGAGCTAAACTGGAGATAAAATGTCTCGGTAATGGTCGTACAAGATGTGGGACAGAATGCTTTCGAGAAATTAGAATAAAAGCCGCATTTGCCGTCGATTTCTATTTGGTTACGAAACGCAAAAGGGAATGCGTGTAGTAGCTATTATGATTTCAAAAAGCAATATCACGCGCAATATAATACAATCAATGCTACCAGTTGAATACCTTTCTAGGATCAAATTCGTGCAACACGAAAGTTTATTCGACAAGAATATCCGTGTTGGAGGGAACGGGAAAGGTGAATGTGATGCATATGCACTTTTTTTGCAATTAAATTGATTTAGTTACTGTCATTTTCCATAATTAACATGTTAAAATTACGAATCTGACTAGGATCATAGAGTTCCACAGCAGCAAAACTTACTAAATCATTTACATATTTGAAATGTACATAAAAATTTGTTTTGCTAAAAATGATTGCATATACAATGTTTTGCATAAAAAAACTTGTTGTTTTATTGCTAGTATTTAAATCCTAGCTACAAAACTAAAGTGTTGACTGCCTAATCTGTTCACTGGCTATGCTGTGATAATCCAATATTTTACTTTAAGTTAGTACGGATTTTCTCCCTACTCACCGCAAAAATGTCTCCTAAACCCAGCAACATTGTTTTATTAAACTTAACGATATGTGCAAACAAGACGCAATCGAATTTACTGCTATTACTGCCAAGGAGAATTGATTATCTCACCCTTGGCTTCTAGCTGTTTGATTCGATCGAATTGGAACATAAAACCACAATGGAACGATATCCGTCAATCTCATCCACAAACCAGCCCACCCGCATACAATCATAGCGCTGGAAGTAGAAGCACAAATTCCTCTTTTTCGTTATCATCCGTACCTCACGCAGCTGGTACCACTTTTCAGACCATGGTGTCACTTCGAGCAAAGTTACGAATGTCTTTTGGTAAAACAAAACACCCCCGTTGTCGTATACGACCCCATTGCAATTTCGTAAAGAGCATTACAATCGCGGTGTACGAAAAAAAAAAAGTAGGTTACGGTTCAACTTGCTATTTTTTTATCATTTTAGCTATTCTTCACGGGCCTGTTTGGATTGCTCACAGCAATGGTTCCCGAATATGGTTGCGCTTGGTAGTGCCTTGCCTGACAAATTCGTTTAGTTCGACGAACAAAATGGCATTACATTCGGTGTCAAAGTAATACCATTTTCAATACGGGAGAGTGAAGGGAATTTCCATCCCCATTTCCTGGGCAACCTAGTTCACGAAACAGAAACGGTAGTACAGAGCCACATAACAGGGCAGGGATTTTCGACGTGTGGTAGGAATCCGAGAAATGTTCAATTTGTTCAACAACGGCAGTAACAATACGACAAACAACAATAAGCTGATGCGTTAACAAGGAGAGAATTTGTTTTCGGCTGGCAGTAGGCGCCGCGCAAAGTTAAACAAGGTCAATATCGGTTTCTTCACGTGTGCTGTGTATGCTTGAGTGTGCCGCCCTGCTACGGACAACCGAATGCATTACACCTTTCCGTTCAGCGAAAAACTGAACGCGGTACACTAAACAGGCAGCCCGAGATCGAGCGGAAGCGATTATAAATGACAGGTCTATTTTTCTTTTGTGACTTTTCCGAGAAAAAAAAAACATGAAAACCCCAAATGGAAGCGACACGCTTTTTCCGAGAGCCGCACGAAAAGTATGCTCACCGATGCGCCACGGCCATACTTTATTCATTGTAAAGCAACAACAGAAAGGTTGTTAACAATATCCCGTATTATTATGGAAACTGAAATGCTCTTACGCGGGTCGCGCTACCGGATGGAAGGAACAGATTGACGAGCAGAGCTTCCGAAGACTAGGTCAGAGCTCAGATCCTCTTTTTTTCTATTCTGGTAGCTCTAAAGGACAATAACTGATTTATAAGACAGGTACTGAAAGACTGGCTCTTCAAAACCCGATTATGTTTGGCTTTTATTGTTGATTTCATTCCAGCGATTGTTAGTGCCCCCAGCACGAAATAACATAAACTTCAAGTTCACATGAACTCATCAATACAAAAATTTAGCTTTCAAAGCATATGAAACGGGATCATAACAAATTCATTACAAAATATCACACCACAGAATATCGCTACATTTATGTTCGTAGGAAGCGTGTAATTATCATTGTTTTCATAGTGAAATTGAAAGTGTTAGTAATTGTGTTCTCTGCTTGAACCGTTTTAAAATCTATGTAAAAAAAATTGTAAAGTTGTCTGAATCTTCTTCTCTAATATAGATATTAAAACCGCTTCAGCTCTTAGGATAAAAAAGATGCAACTTTAAACAATTATTTAATATGTTTTTGGTCCATGCGTCTTCCTTCAGCTTCAGCTTTTAAGATAAAGCTTTCGATTTAATATCAACACGAATCCTAAATATTTGATGTTTCTACCGTAAAACTGACAGGATTAGGATTTTAACGTATAAAATAAAGATCGAAATATCCGAAATATTTAAAAAAAATGGAATTCTTTGATCATTAGCTACGGGAAAAGGACTTTGACCTATTCAAATAATTTTCACACATTCCACAATTTCAATGGCTGAATCCTGGATGGCCGCCAATTATGGGATATTAATTGCTTCCCATTGACAAGTCACAATCGGGCAGATAGTCCCTAGCTTTTCCAAACGCTTTCACGTCTATGTGATACACATACACACTCGAACCGCTTATCGTTTGCAGCAGGGCAGATTATGCAACCATATTCTACCGAAACCAACTATTTGTTTGTGGGCATCAGCAGTCCATTACTTGTGCATTCCGAGTACCAGTGAATCGTCCAAATCGGCCCGTTTGCTAATGAAGCGTTTATCATTTGCGTCTAGTCACACTACGCGGCGGGCATAGCTCTACACAAACGACCGAGAAGGGCCCGTGTTTATGATCGAACAATTTTCGATAATGACAAACACAATCAGTGCGAGAGTGTGCGAGCGTAGAACCATCGATATTGGTAAATCTCAGCCTGGGCGGCATGTTTACCGATATCGTTCCGGCAACAATGTTAATCCAAGCGGTATATGTGTTGAGGCAGCGGAATATAAAGCTCGCCTCTAATTGACGAGCGTGATTGGTTTGGAGAGTTTGCATAAGCTGTAACCGCAGGCTTACAAAACACACAACGAGCGAAAGCGAAAAAAAAACTATTCCAACCATCGAGTCGGATCGTCAACAGTCAACCAACGCAACACAAACGTTAATCGACTCGCCCAATGGAACCCTTTCACTTCTATCATGCTAGACGCATTATCATTACACATACGCCCACGCAAACTCCTTCCAAACAAAACCAAAAACCCACCGATAGGGTTGGGAAACGTAAATGTCAATCAAGTGCCTCCCTTTTTTTTGTTGCCTCCGCTTCCCACTGTACAACTATGGACTTTTTTTCCTCTCAATCAATGCTGGCTCTTGAAGATAGCTGCCACATCGAAGCGAACATTAATGGTGGACGATAAAAACCCGATTGCTTAGCCTCCTCGACAATCCTGCCCATAAAGTAACGAAAGAACGGGGCAATCTGATTCCGGAAGCGAGAACGAATGCATTTACATGCCCCGATCGGTTGCCGATCCGGTGTTTGAAAATAGAAATAGAAAAGTCGCTGGTAGAGACACATCTCATCACTCAAGTCGGATGGTGGCGTCGTAATTGCGATTTCGTTTGTTTATGTTATAGGATAAAACGCACATCTGTTATGCGCTGCTCGGTTTGGCAAATAAGCCAAGACCACGGTGTTCATAACATGTAAATCGTATTGATTGGTATGTCAAAGTGACACAAGCACACCAAAAATTGCGTGTTGGCGAGTGCGGTAGTGCCATCTTCACCACGCACAAAATCAGTGGTCAATTCGATGGAAAAAGAAGCTGATAAAGTTACTAACGACACTTTAATCGACAACGTTAACGTTATCAACGGTCAAGGTTATCTTCATATCGTTGTTTAAAGGAGAAAATCAAATATTAAAAAGAGCTTGTTTTTTTCTAGCTTTTTATGACATTTTTGATTATTTACTGTTTCACGAATGCGTAAATCATTCCGACCTTCTGGTTCTTTATTCTTCTCGGTACGTTGCAAATAAGTCTTGAAGAAAAAAGAGCACGACATAATCTTACCAACGTGTAAATGGCCCGATAGTACGGGGGATAACCGGATTCAGAAAGATAGTTTCAACCTATCAGCATTACATCGTTTTATTCTATTTACTTCTGTTACTCGTTGCGTATAGAAATTTTTTTGTGCACAAAAGAATGCATGTAATTGAAAAATATTATAAGAGGTTTAGCTTACAAAGCACAGTAAAAAAAAATCAAGCCTTTTTTTATTTATACTTGAGCTCACTGAGAATTCATACTTAAGGATTCAATTGTTTTCGTTATCGAATTAGAATAAAGTTGAGCTATTTTTCCTATTTTAATTTTTTAATGTTTTAAAGAGCCCAACATTTAACTGTAATGTAACATAAAATAATGAAACAAATAATAATAAATAGACAAGATTGCTTTGTAAAAAAAAACATAGATTTTCACAAAAAAAGGTAACTGTAGAACACTAGGCAAGATGAAGCAATTTCATATTCAACTGCGAAAACACTCATTACACTCATATATAAAAGTTGTTTAGAAGTACAAACTTCCATTTGAAATTGCGCTGAAGTTTCGATTCGGATGGATTATTTAAAATAATTACAAAATTCTATTCATAAAAGAGTACACTAATGAAAGGATCATATCATTTATCAATAAGAAGGAACAATAAAATCGTTCCCTGCATGTTAAAACGTACAAAAAATCATTTATTTTCCCATCACTATTAGTGTGTTTGCTTCAATAAACGATATCAGCAATAAGCAAACAATTGTCTCCGGATAAAATATTTTTTCTCCAAAACGTCACTAACATACCCGTACACATTTTTTTAGAGTCAAATATAGAAGACTGCCTTGCTAGAATTTAGTCGTAGAGCCTTAAAATGTATGCAGGGAGTGATTTCAAGTTTTCCGGTTCTTAGTTCGTTATAAAATATCAAGTGAAAAAAATAACAGACGTCAGATCAAATTACGACATACGAAAGTAACAGTTTGAAATATAGTTTTCCCCAATTAGGATACAACAGTCTAGCAGTGAAAGGAATTCACCATACATTATCAAGTGCTTTCGCTGTCGTTAGAAAACAAATGCTCATAACTAATCCCAAAACGCAAACAGCTCGTGAGGATATATTAAAACGAAATGATTGTGCCGTGCTTGTGGGTCATATTCTCCTGGACCACGGAACGTACGTAACATTCTTCCTGCATCCTTGAGCCAATTACATCATCAAACTCACTGTTAAAACGTATAGCGAACACACACCAGAAACAAAAAAAATCAATATCATAACAGGGAACGCAAGAAACTATAAAACTCTCTCATTGCTTTACTATGGCGCCTGACAAAGCTCAAAATATAGGCCAAAAACTGCGTGCCGCTAAACAACAACCATTCTGAAAGCGGGGATACTAATGAACGTTACGTTATTATCGTCAGCGAGTGAGTCCCGTGCAAGCGACTCGAAAGTTCTAGCATTTGAGATTGAGTATAGGCCTGCGCTAAAATTGCTCCAAAGCACGATACCTTCGATACCTTAGCAAACCTAAGTAATGGGGAGAGCACTTTAAGACCGTTCCTCGTTGCAGGAGTTTCCCCTTTTTGTTCCATCCCTTTTCCCCAAGTGCGTTTGTTGTGTGACTTGATTGAGTAACCATAAATTGGAAGCGTTTAATCGGTCATTGTTCGACGCGATAAGGATCAATCGTTCAGCGTGTGTGAGCTCGCCGGAAGTCGTATTTGGCAGCTCATTGCAGTTGCCTTCAAGAAGGAACTTAAGCAAAGCAATATGTACTTCAAATAATAGGTAAATAGGTACTTTCAGTCATCTTTTCTATAATGGCGTCAAACACCCATTTTGATCGGTAGTAATTTTGGGATTGCGGACGAAATAATTGTTCTATGGAAGTACTAGCTTAAAGTAAGTTAGACCAACTCTATAATTAATGAAAAATAATTTACATACCAGCTCATAATTTCGTTTACCTCATCGGGTGCGAGTTACACATCAATCCTGGATTTATAGGTGATTCAATTGAAGCTCGCGGGCGAAACGGCCATTGGTGAATTGAATTATTAGCTGTAAATCTAATTTAGCTAGGTCACATCACATTATAATTTGATTCACTTTTATGACACCATCGGGCGTATCCAAAGGGCGAAGGTTTTGTTACGATTTGATAGAATACATGGAATTTTATCGTGAACAGAAAAAGGTGAATTTCAACGGTAAGTTTTACTTTGCATCCCTCTGCAAAGACGTTAGACGTTGGAGAATTGGTTGCCTAATAGAATAAATTTTGTGTTACAAAAGTTTTTTTAACATCACATCCACATATTTCTTTTAAAGGGGTTCATACGATCCGGCCTTAATAAAAGGCCAAGAAAACAAACAAATATAAAAAAAACCATGCACATACAAAAGAATATAATTGAAACATCATGTACTTTGATGATTGGCACAGCACTTTTTTTTCGCTTTGCTTTGATTTTCAGCCTCTTTCTCACAAAAAATACATTCCACCACTCATTCGAGAAGGTACGATCATGCAGAAATGAATATATAATTTACAGCTGACCAAACCCTAATTTGATTATCCCAACTCACTTCTTTTTTCTTGCCCCAACACTCTAATCCTGACGTTGAGGTGAAATTCAGATATCCAAGCCAAGGCTCGAGTATGATCCTTTCGGTTCATTAGAGGCTCCACTCAAATAAATTCGTTCCGTTCGTCCGGGGGTGATAACAGCAGCGTGATACTGCCGGAGAGATAAAATCTTGGTTCTGGGAACGTCAGTATGCCGTCACCGGTCTCAGGGGTAACTGTGTCGAGGGAGCCTAAGTGTGTGTGTGCGTATGTGAAGTGGAAGGATCGTTTTAAATAATTTAATTTTGAACCCTTTCTTCCGCAATGGATGTGTCCAACGCTTAGGAAAACAGAAATTAAAAGGGGCTTTTGTGGCGTTCACTGGAGCAAAAAGGTCTACGGAAGATAGCATACCTGTTTCTGCGAGTATGTTGGGGAAATGATTGTTTTTATAACATTTTCGCACGAAAGCGTAACACTGCTATTACGGACCCGTTTTCTATTAATTCAATCAACTTTTGG
>JXXA01015481.1:0-13996 GCA_000956255.1 Anopheles punctulatus
AATTCTTATTTCCAAATATATTTTAAGATCAATACACTGACACCAAACGCTCATATCATCTCATCATATCAACACAAATAATGTATATTACATAATAATGTTTAGGAAACATGCAAAACCGACTCGAATAAAACTGCTCTACCATATAGTTTGACGATGAACCGCATGGAATGTTACAACAAAATTCACTCCTATGTAGAATTTTAATCTTCCTAACATCATGACCTCAAAACTCGAATCTAACAGATGAAATGCATTCACTACTTTCTTTTTGTTTCAGCAGGTACATCAAGGTGCACATTTTTCATCTGTCCTTGGGGTCACTGACTCTTTCCTCCTTTTTGATTGCTCCTACACGACGCCAGATTGTTGATTGATGCGGTTGCGACGATAGGTGCTTTTGATTGTTGCTGGTGGCGCATTTGATTGTTGCTAGTATGTTGGCAAAGACGACACGGCACGCCGGGAAGGAAGACGACAGGAATAGTCACATTTGATTCTCTACCGTGTCAAGCGTGATTGAGCTGCTATTTACTGGTAAAACATTGTAACCAACTCATACGTAGAAAGCTATTCACACGCAAAATGATCACATCTGTGCCTGATCCACGATGTAATATATCATTTTTCTTCACACATTTAGCATACGAATTAATCTGTAGTAAGAAACAAAGATTGGCGAAATGATCGAAAATATTACAAAAAGAGGGAGAAGAAATACTCCAATTTGACTGAAAATTTTTCGGATTCGCTAAGCTGTTGATCTCATTTGATTAACATTTTATAAAAAATATGCACTTAGGCCAGATGATGCCGCTGTTGCATAGAATAGACTGATTTATATTCTGTGCAGATCATTCCGTAAATGTATGAGAAATGAGAGTGTAGTGGAAATCTTCAGTAATTACTACTTTTACATTTCTTTTTAAAAGTCGCATTTGTGCTTCAACACTAACCACCACGCACACATGTACGTACATGTAACACACATGTACTTAGATAATATCGAGGAAGACGAAAATGATTACATGAGAACGGATAGGCCCCCGCGCGTGAAGATGCAATTTCAATTCCATTCAGTAACCAGAAGAAGATTGTACAAAATGTAGAGCAACAGCATACCCGATCCCAGTCGCGTGCGTCATCTTTGATCTAACAATGAACATAATCACCCATTTATGATTTATGTACATTTAGCACCCGACCTCCTCACGCTAGTAGCTTTCAGTGTTCCCGTTTCTTAGTAGCAATTTTGTTGCAGATACAAAAAAACGCGGGCACAATTTAGCAACAACAGCCCTGGTTCCTGGGGCGCCTTTGTCATTTTCATTTGCGCTTGGATATGGAGGGTAATTTATCTATAATGCCTACTTACCCGGAGGACATTTGCATTCATAGGAGTACTTGGTAGATTGCTTGCAGGTGCCACCGTTTTGACAGGGCGATGGTGAGCAGGGAATGTAGCCCGATTCACAGTTTTTTCCAGTGTAACCTGGTTCGCACATGCATCTGGAAGTAGAAAAAAAAAACAAATATTAGATGAACGTTTTCCATGAACGTTGAAAGCCTTCAGAAACGACGTCCCAGCGAAATGAATTAAAATTAGTTTTAATTTAATTTAATATGAGCTTAATTTAGTATATCTCTGTTGCACTAGTTTTTGCTGAACATACGGAAATTTTACGGGGATTTGAGCGCCAAATATATATTTTTGGATTTGCAACAAGAAATTGGAACTTTTAAAAAATTTACCATCCTTTATTATCAAACTTCCGTACCAAACATTATCTTATGACAGACTATGATAGGTGTAACACAACAACAAAACTTATTCTCGGGGAACTAATGCTATTTAAGATTAAGATACCACCGTCACATAAAGCTACTTTAATGTCATGTATTTCTGAATATTGTTGCATGCACTGTTGCATAGTTCCACCTGTTGTAATAAACCGTTTCAGGGTCGAATTCAAAATATTTCCATGAAATTTGACTGAATAAATAGATTAGTTAATTTTAGATTGATAATTACACGATAACTCCATCCATTCAAAAAGAAAAAATCATTTTCTCTCGCAGTAGTTGCTGCTTATTCAAGTTAGGAAAATCAAATTTAGGAAATTCTGTTTATAGCTGTTTATAGCGTTCGATAAAAAAGAAAACCAGTAAGATGAGATAAAAATTAAACGATATTCTGTTCCGATTCGAATTCGACAATGAGGATGCTGGTTTGAGCCTATATATCTGCACTAACCTTCCAATGTGGCACAGGACAGTGCCAGGCACTTTGTAAGGTAGGAATAAAACGTCTGAACAAACAAGCGTACCAAATATTATCACGTCCTCAGCATGAGAAACATCGCTTGCAGACGATCGCACTAACGCGATCTCGCAGTATCACATTTGGAGAGTGGGAGAATAAATAAGGAATGGTTGGCGCAAGGCACCATGGTGCAGAAATAATGCAACCGCAGAACAACAATCCGAGATCACACTGTTCTCCTGGACGACAATCCAAAAGTGGTTAAAACGGAAGCGCTAAAAGGAAACTTGCTCCGTCGGTCCATATAGTCGAACCGGACGCAAGAGACGAGTAAAAGCTTCGTTCAAACATAGCCATTGGTGACGATGGAACCGCGTTACCATTTTTGGGCCGTGCCGGTGAAGCCCAAGAGCAAGAGAGGTTTGGAAAATGCACTGAAAATGGTATGTTGCCGTTGGTAAGCTCATGGGGCAGAAGTCTGGTGTGTTGTAACTAGCTGCTGCCCGAGATCATCGTAAAGGATATATCATACAACAACATGGTCAGCTGGTGAGGAAATACTTGACCACTGCAAACTGAACGTATCCCGCAAATGATGCAGAGCGGTGATTTCCGGTTTTATACACTGTTATATTTTCCTCGTTTTCGAATCTCTTCTTTGCACATTTCTTTTTGACGCACTAATGGCCGTGGTTGAACTCTAGAGACTGGTAGCGTTTGAAGCATTTGTCCCCTTATTTGGAGCAGAAAATTCCACGTCTCTTCCTTGCGTACCACCACCACACCCGCTCGCTTTGTTATCGGTCGTGGCTGCTTACGTACGCAGGAGAAGGTTCACCAGTGACCAGACACGATTGCAGGGCACACCAAAATTTTAACTCTCTGTGAGGCGCGATTTCCTCCGAAAGGCTTCGAGTGAACGAAGTAGGTGATATCTCACCAAATGAGCAAAAGTAAACAGGAATTTATCATGGCTGTATTAGGGAACTTGCGGGTTTTTTTTGTTTTTCATTTATGCGATTGTGATCCATATCGTACAGATAATAGACGATGACAATGGTTCCTATGGTCATGCAAAACGGAAAATATTTAATTTAATATTCAATCTTCATCTTCAGAAAAAAATGATATCATTTAATCTGCCGCCTCATAACATCATAAACACCCATTCTTATTTATATGCCTGATTCATTTTGAATGGAAAGACCTTAATAAACAAAAACACATGCAATTAACCTTTCGATCAAACACTACCAGGTATACTAGTTAATTTTTATTTTTATTTTTCCAGCATAGTGGCGAAATTTTGAACTAGTCATCAGAAAAAAGCACCCTAAAACAATGCAAACCAAACAATGACCGTAGAAGAAATTTTAAAGTTATGAAGAACGAAAAATGTGCACTGAAGAATGATAAAAAAATTTAAATAAGCATTTTAAACTTTTATTTTTGGCAGCATCGCAAAAGCGGGATGCGTTCATGACGCCAACTAAAATGTTTTGCCATGGACTGTAAAACATTTTGTTTGCTTTATTTTTCTCGGACACATAGCAGACTTTTTCTAAAAATAACCTTGCTGTGACACTAAGAAAAGTAGCAGTAGTGTATTTTTTCATTACCTATTTTTTGTGAAAAAAAACAAAAATTTTCAGAGAAAGTAAAAAACTATGTTTTGTAGAGCTCAATTAGCTGTGGAAAAAATATAAAATGTCTTTTTTGTGTTTGATACTACTTTGCATATAAATGTGTGCACACATTTCTTAGGAAGCGCGTAAAAAATCCAAGCATACTGTAATTTTGTCCCGCACTGTGATTTATATGTGCGTTAAAAAATTGGACCAAAAATTATGACTGCCCATCAACATAACAAAAGTGGAAAGTTTACACTAAAGGTAGCAAAACACAGACATACAATATATGTTGAGAGTGGGAGAAAAGAAGGGACCTGCGACGGGTAAAGAGCAAAAACACAATGGGCGACGATGTTTATATGTAAAAAAACAAACCCTCTATACCAAAATGGTGTAAATATTTGCGCCCAAAAAGTGCTATCGTAGACGGATAAAATTAGCGTTATTTAAAGAACGAGCTCATGTTACAACTCAATGTATTAAACCGTAACATATTTTGTAGGTCAAAATAGGTTTTGCACTAAATCTATTGTTTCAGCGGTTGTAGTCGAAGTAAGGCCTTCGTATTTTACACAAAGTCAGTGGTATTAAAGTGAATGTTAATGCTGTTTAAAAAAATGTTTTATGAAGCGAGAAGATGGATATATTTACATAATACTACGACTTAGTAAGCACACCGTCTCGCATGTGTTATGTTTATATATTATTCATTTTTGATGCACTGGCGTTGAAAGAAAATAATCGACAATAAATAGCATCTTTAGCTCATATAGCTCAGTAAGCTTAGCGACCCGAATAAACGATAATTATATTGTCATTTTCGTAAACAGTGTTTGCCAGCTAAGCATAAACAATCTTTAACTCTGTCGTAAATGACGGAAAGTCGGACCCACTATTTACTACGATGCATGAGCACAAAAACATATTCCCGCACGGCACCAATAAGCTCTGGTCACAAGACAGGAAAGTTTGTATAAATATAAAAGACAGTGTTAATGTTAAAGTAAAAGATCAATGTATTTTTTTAGTTTAGAAAGAAAAATAAACTTATTATCTTGAATACCAATGATGTTTCGGATATACTTTGATTGATACCTAAATTTAAAAGTATTACGGCGTTCAACTAGTTGATGTATACGTTTCGCCGGTCTCTTACTAGGATGTTACTTAAATGCTATAATTCACATTCCCTTTGGCGGGACACGCTGAAACTATAGTCGCGGATGTAAGCGTCACTAACAATATTGAGAATACCCAATCATTGGATCACTCGTTGGAGTTGAATGGTAAATTGGTAGGTTTGGAAAACTCCAGTCGCGGAAGTCTTACACTGGTTGGACAAAAACAAAACATATACGTAAACCGCTTGGGTACCGATGCGAGTCCAAATGATATTAAATGTCCTGCCAGTGGTAGATCGACGTCTTCCGATTGGTCGTATTGGTCTGCCGTTCCTAATAGCAAGGGACCGGTATGACCATCGCCCAAATAAGCCACCGGTAGAAGAAGACCCGGACACGTAAAAGCATCGCCAATATTCGTGCTTGCGTTGGCGATGGAGAAGCTTTCCAGTGCTGCAGCACTTCGCTTGATTGACAACTTCCCAAACATACTGGGAACAAGAAGCAGGTCGCAAGATGGAGATAATGAAACACCACCCATCACATCTACCTTTGTGACTTTCATGAATCGACTGTCAGCGATAGTGGGAACCATCAACAACTAAACTAGTGATGACCCGTTGTTTCAAGCATACATATAGACAGATCCTAAGGAAATGTAATTGAGATCATCATCATCAAGAATTGGGCTTCATGTTTACCTTTCACCACGATTTTGTTGTGCTTGACCGTCGACCAACAATGAGCGCATAGCATACAAGAGAAAAGCTCGTTCATTTGCCTTCACACACACCACATAGCTCGACTCGCAAAGTAGTAATCCCAATATCGGATCATATAGCGCGATCAAACGAGTAAGCGAGAGAGAGAGACAGACAGAGAGAGAGACAGACAGAGAGAGAAACAGAGAGAGAGAGAGAGAGAGAGAGAGAGAGAGATAGAGATGCACTAGATGAAAGATTGAACATAGAAACATCTATCACTCCAACCTACGCTTCTCAAATCATATGAACATGAATTGATTGGGACGTAGAGCAGCTGCTATCGACCCTGGCACTAAGTAGAATTGTGGTCAATGAACTGAGGCAACTGCAAAAAATATGAAATGTTGTACTGTGCTAGTTACTTACACAAACTATTCTAACATAATCTTTTCGTCAAAGGTGTTTGAACAAATTGTACCTTGAAAATAAATCTTAATAATAGATACAACTCCGCTAGTGTAACAATTCCGCTCCATTTGTGATTTCCTAGATTCACGTGACTAGGTATGGTAGTGACCCGTTGGTTCCCATTAGTGTGTGGTATATGATTTAATCATTTACATAAATATATTGTACTTTGGTTTCTAAAACATGAAACATTCATAGATACCAACTAAACTCGGTTGGGTACTGAGCACGCTAGAGCAACCACTCCTAGCTGTCTTAATAAAACATGAATAAGAGTAATGAAATATGAAAAAGTTGACTAACGGAACATAATATAGATAAAAGTAGTGAACCGAAAATGCTATATCTGACATTTTGTGTAAAAAATACCATTTTTTCAGTTGCTCTTTCGATATCCCCTTTTTACACATCTTTCAATTACCCGTGCTTACGATTACCACTGCTTATATGAAAGTCATGCCACGAATAATCAAAGCCTACTTACTGGTAAGAGCCGTGCGTATTGACGCATTTGCCGTTGTTCTCACACGGATTCTTCAGACACTCATCAATATCGTCCGCACAGTACATTCCTCTAAAGCCTTTCAAGCAGATGCACTTTACATGCCCGTTTGGTGAGAGGGTGCACGTGCCACCATTTCGACATGGTGAAGATGCACACAAGTTTTGCTTGTCGCAGTGCTTGCCTGCAATGACAGATGTTAGAATCAGCATATGACGGTATAAATCATACGACGCTAGTCGACTATTACTCTACTCACCCGAATAACCAGTCGCGCAGATGCAAGTGTAATCGTCCAATGTTTTGAGCTTGCAGTTACCGCCATTGTTGCACGGTGACGAATCGCACGCATTCTTCACCGGTATCTCACACAAGCTCGCGGTGTACCCAATAGGACATCTACATGAAAACGATGGGATACCGTCGCGGAAGGTTGTTTCGCAGAAACCACCATTTTGACAGCGAGGTCCCGCTGCCGTGTGACATGGATTTGGGTAGTCACAGAAATCTCCTGAGTAGCGAGATGTGCAGCTGAGAAAGAAAAAAAGAACATTATGTAAATTATAAGCGTTTGCAATTGTAGTTGATATTAGTATGGAACATTTAAATATACTTGAAAATCTCATTAAAACTCCAATCATTAACACACCCTGGGTGGTTTCGATCTGAGTGGCCAATTAAACGACATCGATTACCGACAAACGATGCATAAAAATGAATGTAAGTACAACCTCATCAAAAGTAGGGCGTATAAACCATTAAGCTCTAAATTCACAAAAAATAAACACAGTATAATTTTCATGATGGAACACGATCTCCTAGTACACCAATCTTACATTAACTCACCACAAATTTAACCATCTCTCCTTCACAAGGAGTGCTAGTGTCAGTGGCCAGTGCTATTACAGAGCTACAAATCAGTCTAATAAGCATAGTCCAGTAAACCAGATACAGAACAACACCAAAAACTGACTCAACATGGACAATCCATTGCAAAAATTTGCAAAAGGTCGAGTAGATGAAAATAGGGCAGAGGCGTAAACGATCAAGTCGAACATGCACCATCCGCATAACGCGAAGACACCAACGGCGAACAAGGCAAGACGGGATCATGAAGACCCAACACCATTCCACTGTCATCAATAATAACATAAAATATGTATAGGTATTTTGCGGAATATATTAGATTTTCATTCATGTCTTTTCATAAATCATTTCATGTTATCTTCTACGTTAGCACATACCTTGAGAGTATCCCATCCCGATCTGAGGTGGCTTGTTAGGTCGGGGCCCCTCATTCAGTTGCGACTTTTAGAAACATACAAAGTTGGCATTCCATAACAAACTTTCCCAAATTCCATAACAAAACTTTCCCTACTCTATAACAACAAAAAAGTTAAATCTTGTAACCGACATGGCCACGTAGGTTATTACACCAATGAAGAATACCGTTGACCAATATGCTATAATTAAATATACTTTTGTTGTGTATGCATGTCTCGGCCCTAGCGCACATTCCGTTCGCAAGTGTCACCTTTCGTTTACAGCCATGCGTAAATTACAGCCAAGAGTTCCGGTTGTGGACCGGAGAGTGAAAGTACTTATATTTTCCTTTCTGCTTAGGTAGCTTCTGAAAAGTTCGTCTAGCAAACTAACCCAATGTCATCATTTCGTTTCGTACAGAAAAGAAATTAACAAATCACATTCGGTCACTTAGTATAATAGAGTGCTACGTGGATAGATGGGCTGCCCGCAATTACACGTGGGATCAGGGCCAATCTGAGACCGTGAGAGTTGCCATCTCCAGTGCGCGCGTGAGAACTTATTGTCGAAGAAACTGCACAACCGTCTACACCTGAGCGTATACGGTATACTGATTGATCGAGCAATGTAGTCTGCAGGGGAGAGATCGAGATCACGTAGGGATTCGCTGGCCCATTCTAATCGAAAATCGTAGCGTGGAGAAAATTTCCATTGTTACCATCCAATTTCCAACGAGATGTGAATGACTTTGTCTCCACTGTTCTCGTGTGATCCAGTGTTTAAGATGATCTCCAGGGCAATCGGCACAGCATTCGATGCGCTGACTAATCGAAAAGGTACCCCGCTGATGATGACGAAAAGAACATATTATCTCTGCAGGCAGTCGAGCGATTGGTGAGTTTATCTTCTATCCGCTTTGCTCGCACTAGGATCGGTTGTTCTTTACATGTGTACATTTCCCATAGTTGCGTCTTTGTCTTCGTTTATTCTAGGCGCATAAAGCTACCGAAATGGTCATATCCAACTGCATAGGCTTGTTTTCATTTTTCTCGAATCAACTCCACGCGCGGATGTACCGGATGCGGTAAGATGAGGCGTACCATAAAGCTATCAAATCCTTCACAGACACGGTTCTGCTATGTCGGGCATTCTGGCACGTTGGGTGTTAAAAACAATGATGATTAGCCTTTTAAAACCACCCACAGGAAGTTCCACTCAGAAGTGTTACAAATGAGAGTAACGATAGGTTAAAGTAAAATCAAACATTAGACTCAAATGGTTGAAGCTCTAATGATGTAGTAATGGCGACGACAGTTTTCACATGACAAGATCGATACCATAATCCCATCTGGAGCGCGAGAAGGAATATACCCAACTATAAAATGTAGTCTAATGAAAACAAACCCTATACAGACAGGCAGGTCAATGATTGCGGTCGTTACATAACACAAATAATAAGCAGTGCAGTAATTAATCAATCATCATAAAGTAAATAATATACTTACAAATAGTAGACATTGAATATAAAATTGGTATGACACGATTTAAAATTGGGTAAAACATCATCCCTTCTTTTCCTTCTCCAAAAGTAGTAAAATAGTCCAAAGGCTTCCATCAGGATATACACCTTTCGTGTTAATTTTTTGTGCTGAAATTCCGCAACCCTATTGCGTTTTTGCTTAAGTCCGGCTTAGTTTTTGCCGTAAACCACACATTTATTGATATTCAATATTTGTGGGATAAAAATACCGGCGAATATTTATGGGATAAGCATTCAAGGACAAAATCTTTTCCTGACAGGAAACTCAGTTGGAACAAATGATTCGATTTGTGATCCTTTTTTTATAGAATTTATATACATGCGCATACTGCATCTTGGTTTTTGAATTACTTATTACCATGTTACAACATCAAAAAACGATACTATTGTAAAGCTATAAGCAACCTGTAGCTAAACAATCATTTTAAAATTGTGTTTCTGTTCATTTCCATATTCGTTAAATCAGGTTTTGGATGGATTTTTCAGAACGAATCGTGTGCATGAATACTGTAATTCGACCACTTAATTCCCCTAATCAGCTCTACTTCAGATAAAATGGTAAGCAATCAATGAATATTTTTTTAATTAAAAGGGATACGACAGATTCAGCAAGTAAAATTACACCAGTATTCGAAAAGGCCCAAACTTCCTTTCACTTTAATCCATCTTGATCGAAAGCTCAACCCGATTGTAAAGGTCGTTCACCGAGTCTCGCAACTTTTTACTTCACGATCTACCCCTCCAGGCGCCTTATTAATAATAAAGATGCCAATTAAGCGAGAACCTGGTTGGACACTAGCGCATAAAACGCACGGGCATCAGTCGCTTCCCCAAGCACTTCCACAACCTGTCCAGGACGTCGTTGTTTCATGACCTTTGTTTTTATAGCATCAGCTAAGATTGATGGGATAAACCATACTTTAGGGTTTAAGCGATTATCACGACAATAAGGGGAATGTATTGTTTGCCAAAGTTTCAACACAAAACTGACAGCAAACTGGGGTTTCGATCGGAACGCAATTTAGCCTGAGAAACGTCGGCATGTTAAATCGTCCAGAAAACCATGTCGTCCATTTTACTACATGGATAAGTACCTTCATGCAAGAAGTATATATGAAGAAAACTTTACCTACAGTATAAATACGAATATTCTTTAGAATCTTACTTGCATTTCATTTTGTGAAAATATGTTTTATCTTTTATCGTTATTTCTTTCCATCTATTCTACTACACTTTCCAGTTCTTCATTATTTTAAAAATACAAACAAAACACAATAATGCTCAGACGCTGGCTATGCTTTGCACAATCTTAAGCTACAAAAGAATATCATTTCAAAGGTCGCATCATCGTCATCGTCATCGTCATCATTATCTTAAGCCATTAAGTGGAAGAACATTATAGCGAACTCGCTGCCAGGTCGATGACCATCGGGCAGCAAGCCAGAATTGGTGTGTTATTCTTTCTGAACCCACTTTGTCGGCGAAACTCACATCATTTGCAATTCCTTCACGCGAGAGAAAACGGACACCGCGATAGATTCAAATGTATCAACAATGTTTGACAAAACATTGTCAAAAATAAAGAGTTGTGAATTTAATCCAATGATTGCTACGCGAACATTTAAGAGTGTCAATTTAATGTTATCTCACAACGATAAAGATTGGTTTGCTATATTTCAATACGCATTTATTTTCATGATATTGATTACAAACAGCTTATGATATTTGTTGTTGTGCATAATAAAAGCAAATGTTATGCTAATTTGATTAATCGTAAATGATGACAAAATAATAAATTATTTCTCTATATCTAACCCAAACAGAAAATTCTCTGTCACTAAATTTTAATCAGCTGTGTTCGGTGTTGCGATAAGTTTGTTAATCGCATTCGTAAGATAAGATTACTTCACGAATCGCCGTCATCTTAAACTTATACTTATATGAACTTTTTATAACGAAGCAGCTTACAAGAGCTCAAATTTTGATGGCTAATCGATAGCAAAAATATTATTTTTTTATTACAAAATAACATTGCTATTGATTGCTAAGCCTTTGCCAAACCATTATTGAAAATAGATTAGCAAAAAAATGAAAATACACATCCCCGTAAGAAAATGTTGCGCAATGTTTTGTGTACGTATTGTCATTTTATCATAAATCAAATTCAATGCCCTCTTGTTGATGCATTAGCGTTTAATATCACATATTTAATACTCTTTAAATATCTTTTTATTCCATTACGTATTCAAAACTATGAACCTTCACTAAGAAATCATTGCCCCGTCGCATTTAACGAGGGTTGGACATCATGTGATTCCGATGCAGTAAGCAACAAACCCTAATAAGGATAGGGTCGATGCTTTCCAGTTTTTTTTTTTACAAACGGGTTGTGTTCGAGATAATGGAAGAAACGATAACTATTTCCCGAAGACAATCGTGGGTGGATCTCACGCCTTATGGAACGTTTGTTGAAAAAACTGCAGGATGGTGCAGTTAATGAGGAAACCAACATCCACTCCATCTTGTCAGACAACTCTTGTGGTGTTTACTTTTTCGCAAAATAAACCGAAAGAAAGTCACCCGTAGGACTGTTAGCTGTTTGCCTCTTCGACATATTGCAGACGCAGGCCGGAACGACGATGTAGAAGCAGCAAACGAACGCCTGCATGTAAAAAGAGACGCAGTTATAGTTGGAGAAAAGCACAAATAAATATAAATGGAACAAGGACAAATACGCCCTCGAACCAAAGCTCAACGACGATCAGAAACGCATAAAAACAAATTCCAAACAGTAACCAAAACCATCAAAAACGGGCACGAGTTGCTTTGTTAAAATGAGAAAGAGCAACGGCCGACCAGACGAGCAACTGGTTTGCTTTTCGTTAAAAACGATAAGCCGTGCCTGGAACGAAGTTTGCATTGGGTCACGAAGGTAGCACCGGACAAGGGTGTCTGAAAGGCACTGTTGCTTCAGGGACAGCACGTGAACAGCACGGGTACATCAAATTGACAGTGGCCGACACACCGAACCTATTCCCTCGGTGGTTCGACATTCGGATGCTACCATCATCTCGTTAAAACACCAGCGTATTAAAAACTTTACTGTTCTATGTCTCCGCCTGGGGCACGGTGTAGACGTTACAACAAGCAGGATAATCCTCACAAGATCACCGCGAAGAGAGCGCAGCAATAAGCAACAGTTACAAAAGACAGCGAACAGGGAGCGTATCTCCACAGAAATAACTACACGGATGATATGAGCAAGCATTATATATTCGAGGTAGCCGGCAAAAGGGCCCGATGTCCATAACCGTGCATCCTATGTGTATGTGCTTGCGTCCTGTTTTCTTCCATACATGCATCTGAATTGTTTAGCCCCTACAAGATGACGAACACGCTGCTGTCATATTTTAATTCTTAAATTCCCTTGCTGGATAGCCATAACGATGAGCGTTTAAGTATGTACGAACAAAAAGTATTTATCAATTCTAGCCAAACAAGCACATCCAACAACTAGTAGTTGTTATTTTACATTTCTGTGATGAATAATGAAAATCATTGCACAAACGAATCAATATACGTGATTCACAATAAGGTCTTTTATAAACAATTAAATTTTCACTTGCTTAACACTTTTTTTATACTAACATGGGAAAACAATTAATAACCTTTAAATTATAAAAAATCACAGTTCAACACATGAATTATCGTACTCAACACTGGAAATTTTCCAACGGACTACCATTATGCATGTGACATTTAAGGTCCGCCCGGATCATGAGTGTGTATCCGCGCCCTTGTGTATGTTTATTCCTAGGGGATGACATAACACCATCCACTCTACTTGTATAGATAGTAAGCCATGGATATTGGCTGGATAGTATTGAGATAGTAAAAAAAATAACATCAACAACAAAATAAATCCTGTCCAACTCAACATCTGCCTGGTGACGATGAAAGTCTAGAGAAGCATGAATAAAGCAAAAAAGAAAACGGGAGGCGTCTCGGAAAGGACATCTAATATCACAAAAAAACACGTGTGCGCGAATAAAACCAATCGAAAACACTTCGCCGCATGGATTCATGAGATCATGTGGAACTGTACTACCACGAGGAAACAAGGAAACTATTGGAGCAAACAAATAATAGTACTAAATGCAAACCAAACATCGTGACATGGACTCATTTAAATCACAGAATGCTTACAATATTTAAGCGTTTTAAAATACAATCGAAATCGCTTGTTTGGGATACAATTTATTAGGTAATTTATATTTTTGCTGTCGTCGAATTTATATTTTTGCTGTATATATAATTTTTACAGTAACAACATGCACAAACACTAGTATCGACGCACAAAACTCACGTCGCCTGAATAATGTTGATAATTTCGTTTCTTCGTTTTTTCGTTCGCTACCTCATCCCGTTCACGAGCGACGGTCAACCGAATTTTAATGCATACACAAAATTTAAAAAAAAAATGAAACCGTAATAAACGCCCACA
>JXXA01015482.1:0-14603 GCA_000956255.1 Anopheles punctulatus
AACCGGGACTTTATGGTCCACCGTACAACGTTCGACCGACCGTTCGGTTGCGGGGTTGTCTCCGTCCAGGCGCAATTGCATTTCGACCGACGTGCTCTCTCTCAGATAGTGCGGTAACTTATGGCTTCCGTGGGTGGCAAATGCACATGTTTTCCGTTCCAAATGGGTGTTTGTGTGTCTGTGCACAACCGAAAGCAAAAGGAGTGCGGCGTTTGAATAACGTTCTGTTTAACTTCACTTTAAATAATTCGCTTTCATATAAAAGTTTTCATTAATTTGCTAGCACATTTTAAAGAGAAAACTCCATGATGACGGCAGCGGTGCCAGGAGCATTGATGGATGGATAAGAGTTTTCCAACACCCGAGCACCGAATACGCACCGGTGAAGCTTTCCCTTGAGAGGAGAGAGAGAGGGCGGAAAGGACGTCCTTTCCTCCTCCTTTTTAAATGGAAAGTGTGTAGAATACAATAAACACGCAGCGGTATTTTTTTTATTTGCTTCACCGATCGTTCTTCTCCCTGAGGGCACCATAAACAACCCGTCCCTCGAGGAAGGAAGGGAGGGGGGGGAGGGGGTAAGCGTAATGATATAATAACGAATTTTGACACCATCCCCAGCTGACTAGGGAGGTGGCAGCATTGATATTGAAATGAGACGCTCGATGGTGGTCTGCGTTTGCGATTTGTGTGGGATGGGTTGTTTTAATTGAAAATTAATTCAAATTAATTGTGTACCATAATGAATTCGATTATGATATGGCGCACTGCGGTAAGGGGGAAGGTAAGGGGGAGAAGCGTTTGCATTCTTCGGTGCGGCTCCAGCATTGAAAAGAGTTTCATCTCCAATCACATCAGCTTTGCCAGGCTGCTGCTGGAGGGGCGGGCAGCTTCAGTGGGTCCGGGGTTGGGCTTATTATGATTGAGTGTACCATCGAAATTAGAAAACCCCCTCGGTATCATTTACCTCAAGGATCCCTAGGGCTGGTCGTGGTGGTGGAATGTTGAATGTATATTTGCCTGCCTCAGCGCCGGTGAGTTTTAATTGACTTTCGTGCGCCTATTTTGGCAACTATTTTCGTTTCATCAGGCAGCAACAGTTTGGGCTGCTGATAAAGTTAGTCATGCGGTGGTTTGAGTGACCTAGTTTTTATTAAGGCCATTATCACCGGCTGCTTGTATCCCGAAATCTAAATCTCTCAGCTCCCAGCGGTGGATTTTATGTTGGTGAATTTAATCCTTTTTCGGCGCGCCTTTATATTTTATTTTTTTAATGTGAACGCGATTATTATTGTCAAATAATGTGTAATGTTAATGGATTGGATGGAAAGAGTTTAGGTGGTGGTTTTCGTGAAAAGTTATTATTGCTAGGCGAAATAAAAAAATGTTTAAAATATCCTGACAACACATGCGTGCACGTGTCATTTCGTTGTCATCTGTTTGATTAATTGCAGTTGTTGAAAGCTTTCACGGTTTTCTTGTTTTATTTGAAGCGATAATGTGCTGGTTTTGGGGGGATTATCTTCAAAAATGTGGGGAATGCGTTGTTTATGGCATGCGGTATGAGTAGGCGTAAATATGTAAGATTTTTTATGTTTTTGTACCATAGCCAACATGGCATGACGACGTGGAATTATATGGAATTTTGATTTGTGTTGATGCGAACAGGTGCGAATTGTAACGTTGAATGTTATAAATAATAGATTATGTATTTTTCTCAATAACTATATTTTCTACACACATGTTAATAATTTGTATCATTTATGTTCGCACATTGTTTGAACATAAATGATACAAATTATTGTACTTTTTTCTTTTTTCATAAGACACATCTATTACTTTTTTTTTCTATTACGGGACGCACTTCGAATCAAATTAAAAATCCATGAATGAGGAGGGAAAAATAGCACGGCTCTGCTCATTCCTTCCGTGCTGCGTGATTTATTTTTACTACTTCAATACCACGCGTAATTTACGCAGCCGTTCGAATGGCGTCAAATGTCGTTTGAAGCGCTTCACACACAATCCATTCAATCTTAATAGGAAGGTATCTTCGCTTCTTTCTATTCGTCCGCTTTTGGTTGAAAATATTTCGTAATCATGCTTGCCATCGCACCTAGTATGCTTTTTTTTATGCTGCTGCTTGTGTTACTACGATAATTTTCAACGTTCATTGACTCGCTTGGCGTAGTCGGGCCATGGTCGTCGTACTCTGCTATCTGTCAGCACAGGGCGCTTCAAGAGGCAATAAAGCAGTAAAAAGAGAAACAATAAGACGAAAACTCTAGGCCAAAAGACCTCATCCTAGCTGCCATCCTCATGCGAAAGATATGTCGCGTCTGTCGGCATGCCATGGGTAGTGTTCCGATGTCTTCCCGATGCGTCCGATGTCCCATTTCATGTGTCCTCGATGGGAGGAGGGCAAACAAATGAGCAAAAAAAAGGACAAAACAAAAAATAGAAACATACAGCACCCGACGCCACAGCAACTCGCGCTACCGGTGACATATCTGTTTCATGTTCCGTATTTTTAGGGGCAACTTGTTGCGCCCGTTTCGGTTACGGTTTGCTGCCACTTTCACCCAGCACAGCTCGGCTCTAAAACCCACCCAACGGCGTGCCCCCGACAGACGCTACCTTTGCCGCAGTAGATGAACATTGTTAGGTGGCGGATGGATTTTCTTCCCGTCTCCCTCCCGGATGGGTGGATTGTGCGCTTGGATGTCACCGGGGGATAATGGTTTAGTGGGAGAGATAATAACAATCATAAATTTGTTTTGTGTATTGCTGCACGCGCGCTTCGGTGGGGGTGCATGTGGTGCGACCGTCGTCGATATTTTTACGCAGAACTAAACTGTGTTTCCCTCTCTACTCTTCCCCATGACGGTGGCCACGCCAAGAGCTGCTCTCGTGGTGCCATTCGTTTCTCATGTTGGACGAGGATGATTTCATGCGTTTCATTCTTATTTTGGGCCGCGTCCCTACACTCGACGGACAATGTTGTGTTGTTGTGTGGTACATTTTGGTTTTGTGTTTCGCAGTGCTTGCTGCTGGGTTTGTTTTTGTTTTACCGATGTGCTGAGCGTCTTTTGTTTACAACAAATCTGCAGTATAAATAGTATTTAATAATATATAAATCGCTACATTTTATCGCAATTTTATTATAGTTATGAATCTTTACAATTTGATCGTGCATGATCGATTTTTTTAATGAACGATGGTGAAACATTATTTTTTACATCGTTCATAGTAAACGAGGGTAGAATTTCTGGGATTATTTATTTTTTACCGTTTCCTAATCTTTCGTGGTAACTTATTTGTTCATGTTAGCTACAGATGGTTGTGTTATTGTACATTATTTATCTCCATCGTATAATAAATTGTAGCTTAGTGATAAACAATTTATAAAAAATAAATATTGTATCATTTGTATTTTGTCTTAGATTTCTGATTGTACTTCTCTATTTTGTATAAGATTTTGCTCCTATTCTTACTTACTTTATTATAAACTTATGATAAGCTATTCAATAACTACTTTCGTAAAGATTTTGTTCAATTAAAAATATTCCATACCTTTTCTATACGTATAATATACCTTTTTACCTGCTGTACACATTTTTTCCTGATTATATTTTTGTGTGCTATTTCCTGCTATTATCTGCATTATCTGCATTTTTTGTTAAAATTATTTCATCACCCTTTATATTATTGCATTTCTCTTGTATACATGCATTTCTTGAAATAATTATTCTATTGCATTTGTTGTTTTGTGTTTATTTTATGTTTAGTCACAACTTTTTGTCTCTTTCTTATCTATTTATATGTATCTTCGAGTGTCTATAAACATGAAACCACACTTTCGGCACGTATTGTGTGCGTTTCTTTTCATATTTTTCTATCTTCTGTCAAATCAAGCCTTTACCATCCTATCTCTGATGCGCACCGCGTCCTCTTCTTTGCTGCCTCATACACTTGTCGCCTTTACTCGGTATCCTGTTGCAATATTTGTTCCTCCATTGTGTGCTATTTCTTCGTCCTGTTATTAAATCGTCTTAAGCTCTCTGTCTGTCTATGTTTTTGCTGTCCTTTTTCTCTTTCTCTCTATTTTCTTCTTCACTTTTCAATTTTGTAGAACCGCAGACCCGTATAAATCTCTCACTCTGCTCTCTTTCGTCATGTCCATCTTCCTACTCGATCTTTCTGTCTTTTTTATGTCTCTCTCTATCTCTATCTCTATCTCTCTCTTTATCTGTATTTTCTCTTTCTCAAAGTTCTCTTCTAACTTTCGCATCCCAAAACTTTACACACACACATAGTTGCACACTCTTTGCTTATGTGTTTGAAAACTCTTTAGCTCGCATATAGCTAACCTTCTTTCCCGTTGCAAAAGTCGCTTTTCTTACTCCACAAAAAATGAACGATAAAACGTATAATGTGCCCTAAAATGTTTTTGTTGTGTCTTCTTCTTTTCTTCTTCCGTCCAGTTCGCCCCATCCGAGGGAGAGAAAGAGAAAGAGAGAGAGAGAGAGAAAAATAAAGAGTGCGCGATAGAGGTTTACATTTTGTGTGTGCGTGACCGCAAAAATGCAAAATGAACATGTGCACTGCTGCGTGTGCTATGTTTTTGCAAATGTGTGGCGCTGTTGAAGATCAGATGAAACCGTCCAGCTGGCTCGATCGGGTGGTGGATACACGTTCAGAGTCTGCTTGAGTACAAACGCAACGGCAACAGTCGCACACACGACCGGTCTATCGTCACAACAGAGACAGAGCAAACAACCACCGATCGGCGAACCCTACAAGTGGAGTGCAGAATAAGACACGACTGCCCAATAGAGGTGCAACCAGAAAGAAATGCTGTGTAGCAGTGTGTGAGAGGAATCCAATAGAGGGAAACGTGTTGATCTCGATCATTTTGCACATTTAAGACGACAATTTTACTATCAAATCCAATCCCATCAATGGGAATTGATGGAGACGCCATGCTCTTTGCTCCAAGCCATCCGCTTCGGTCTTTCACAAATTCAAACGTTGCAAATTTTCGTTCCTATCCACCTCCCTTCTCCATTCTTTCACAGCATCCCAGTGGAATCTCGCGTTTCCGTAGCTCTTTTGTCTCGCATACCGCATTTGTATGTCATCAGGCGACGGTTTCTCGAGTGTTTATTCATACATTCCAGCCGATTCTTCCTTCCATTCGGTTGGTTCCTCTTCATTTCGCGTCGGAAAGTGAAGTTGGTTGCGTGAAGTCGTCGTCCGTTCCGAATTTTCGTCTGCTGCTCCCTGTTCCGCACCTTGCACATGATATCGGGGAACGCGACGTTAGTCTTCATAATTTCGTATGGTTGTGTTGGTCGGCGCTTCCCTTCGCCAGTGGTGAGTGGTGAGTGGAAGCTTCAATTGGGATCCGTTTGTGGAGAGCACATTTTGGCAACCGAAATTCTCGCCCCTCATGCGACGCAGAAATAATGTGCAAAATAACTTCGAATGTGCAAGACCAACCGAACAGCGATCGTCGTGTGTTGGGCGCCATTGTCGTGTATACGATCGAGATCAATTCCTTATCCAAATGCATTTTTAGATCGGCTGTAGCGAAAGTGGCTTTGAAAAGTGACCTGTGATCGAAAGCGAAAAGTGTAGCTCCTCTCTTATAACCGCCTGTGCACAAGTCTAACCTCGTACCGTTTCACTATTTCAGTTGTTGTTAGAATTGTTACGTTTGCAGATAGTTTGCCGCCGGGAAGCGTAGAAGAGTAAAACAAAAAACCAGTTCAAATGAAAGTGATAATCTAGTGGTTCAAATAACCTCAATAGTGATCTTGAAAATAAAAAAAAACGCAGTTCTAAGCTGCACGGCTCCAATAGAGAAGCGCTGCATCAGTATCCGCTTTCTTTATTCTCACGAGTTTGTGACGCCTCTGAAGAGTCACTTGATGCAGTAATAGAAGGAAACAGAAACAAGTAAAATTCGCCCGTGCGTTGAAGGAAGCAAGTGTGAGTGTGAATGTGTGCGTTTATGTGTAGGTTGTGAGTCGACAAAAGTGCGGGGACAAGTCGTCGAAGTCGTTTGAAATAAGCAGCAAGACAATCGCGCACCGAGCGGGCACATTTATGTGCAAACAATCTTAAACACTTTGGGTAAGCTGAGCACCAGTATCTGTTATTTCTTGCTAGTTTTTAGTTCGATCGGAATTTTGAAAAGGTCCTAATGACGTCTCTTATATGTGCTGTTTGTGATGCAATGCATCGTTATTGCATTTTTTGTAAATTTAGTTTTAGTCCCCACCAAAAATGGGGCTTCAATGCTCGATCCTTACTTGGAATCGTTGCTCAGAACCCAATCGCAATTTCTTATTCATTGAAATCTGTTCAACATTCTATGAAACCCACTTCTCTTGATAAAAATTTGTTAAAATTCGAGATAACTAAGGGAAATTTTTGTGCAAAATTAATGAAATTATGAAATTTTAATTTTTTTAAATTACCCCTAACGATGAGTGACTAATCACCCATTGACGACGAAATTCGTAATTAAAAAAGATAAAAAAGGCAAAAACTTTAAACCCAAACAAGGACCAACCAGCAAGGCAAGCTTGTCAGCTTAAAACGCTTGAAAGTTGCTCAATTTTAGTAGGTGTTATTGAACGTGTTTGTGGACATTCCTTTTCAATGCCGTTGGATGATCGCCCAAACTGTCGCTCAACGACACATCCGCAATATATAAAATCATTCACATTGTTATAACTGCCCTGATCCTCTTCAAATTTATAGCCACTTTGTAACAAAATCTTCCGATCATTTCTCCTAGTTTTACCATGACAAGGTTGTCAGTACATTTGACAGCTGCGTTGGTGGTATTGAATCGATTGGTTTTACGACACCCCTCGTTACGCGTATCAAATAATTGTACAACCCTGTGACGACGGCTCGCTTAAACTCGGTTCATGCGCCACCAATTTCCCTTTGCAATGTTCCTCCCAAAGTTCCCACCTTACACCAACCGCTTCAAGTTGTTTCAAGTGGCCAGTATGGCGACGCGTATCGTATTTCCTGGGGCGGCATTCCTTGACCCAATACGTCCAGAAGACTGGTTCCGTTTGAACCGTGCACTTTGTAGTGGCAGCCGAGCGTCCGGCAGAAGACACGAACGCATCCCCCGGAGCGCTCGTGTTGCTTTTATGCTCGGATATGTTTATTGTCCCCGTTCCTGTGATTGTTTTGTCGGGATGTTGTCGTGCGGGCAGGGCGAGCTCGGTCGGAGAGAGTTCGATGGTAAATTCAATAAAATCATCCCTGTGCTCACTACTTCGGAGTTCTTCGGCTCCTTGCTTGTCTGGTTGGTGGGAATAGTATTTGAATAGGTTTGTACAACGTTCCACCGGTGCAAAGCAGGAGCAAGGAAGCGCATCAATAGTCATTCCAAGGGCATGAAGTGCACCGGAGATGATGCACGATGCTGTGGGGCATTGTTGAGATACGCCAGGATACGGTGATGCGCAAGCTCCTTCAATCTTGAAGAAAACATCCCGTCTTGGAATGTGCACGATGCACGGTCGGGATCTTGGCGCCGTTGTTGCGTACAACTGGATGGGTTTGGCAAGGGAATGAGGAAGGCTTTCTGTTGTTGTTATGCTTACATGCTCTTTAGAGCGAGCGACAGGGAATGGGAAGGGTGCGTGCGCGCTAACCTCACTTATTTATCGTTCAATTGGCTTTAATAAAGTATGACGAGATGTGAACGGTTTGTCGTTTCGGTTGTCGTTTCGTTCCGAAAGTCATTCGGTGCGCTTGGGCGTCTCCGTTCTGTGCGTGGTGGCTGGTGGAGACTTGGTGAGCCAGGCCGGGTGTGTCTATTGTCACTTTATTTCCTCCCCACCCGCCGCCGAGGAGTTGGACAAGGATTGGGGATTCCAGGGAGCGCTATATGGGTGCCATGGTCAAAATGGTTGGTTTGTAGTGGTGTTGCCTTCGCCATCATCACCGGTCCATGGGCGCTGCTTCGTCCAAGCTCTGGTGGCGATGTTTGTGTATGTTAATTAAGGCAATTGATTGTGATCGGCGCTGACTCGGGGCGTCGGTCGTGCGCGGAGTGACAAGGGGTCGACTGTAGTTGGCCCCTGTGACGGATGGTCCTCCCGGTGGTGGGAGGGAGTTCCTTGTATGGAGTAGTGATGTATTGTAGTCGAAAAAAAGTTGTCACACGTAGAACACACGCAGGCAAACCGAGCGGGAGAGGAGAGATAGTGTTAAATAAGACGAGAACCTCACCGACCTCTGCGTTTGGACCGTTTTTGTTTGAAAGGTAACGCATAGGCGCGGAATATTGTATTTGGAGGGAACACTCCGCCTGTCGACGTTGCCAAGCAAGCTACCGGCCGGCACCATGGTGTGTATGTGTGTTATGGTCGCCTAGGTTAAGCTAAACGTATGGAAATTAGAATCATCGGGGCGATGATTTTCAGGAGCTCGCACTAGACACGAAAACGAAGAAGCGCTCGGGGGCGCTGCGCAGGTCAAGGATGCATTTGGATCGAAGCACAGACACGATGTCGAAGTTGAAGTTGTCATTATCATAGCAAAGGTGATCCTTCGCCTCGAAGGCAAATGAGCGTGCGTGTTGGCTGTTGGGTTGGCCCATTCCATGTCGTCCGCCCCGCGTGTTTGCTGATAACCTTCTATTACGCCGCTGAATGCGTGGTTTTACTCCTCATTTGACGCACACGTGTTTGCGTCCGTTTGGACTTTTGCGGATGAGGTTTCGATTTGGCGATGTGTGTAGGGTGCGTCTGTTCTAGAAATCAACTGCCTTCGGCACAACTGAACTCTATAATGTATAAATTGAATAGGAACATGTTGTCAGAGAGGTATTTAATTGGATTGTGGTATTTACGGTCTATTTGCGTTTGCTTCTAAATTTGGCCTTTTATCTGCCCGGTTTAACAGCGAGTAAGTGTTTTGTTTTGATTTTAGAAAAAGACCTCGTTGAAGAGGGAATAAATTTGGCAAAAATCTTGGCAACGTTTGGGAGAGATTACGGCAGTTGGCTCCAAAAATGCCGCTACCGCCATACTTCCACACAAACGCAACTCGGCCGGGTTGCGGGTTTCACTTTTACACGGACAGTTTTCCTTTCTCGGTTGCCGCTTACCACGCCATCGGTGCGTTCACTCAAAATTGTGTAAGTTCAAGTTCAAGGTCAGTGCAAACGGTCCCCGCCGTGCTTCAGCGCCACCATTAGAGGGGAGGCCCGCTTTCGCAGCGAACGAGAGCACCAAAGGAAAAGCGCAGTTTCGTTCTCCACGGCGGCTTTTTTCGCGTGGCTGTTTTCCGCCTTTCGAATCTGCATCCCGATGGCGTGCCCGTCGTTTGTGTGTGTTTGTGCGCAATTGGTTGTTCTTTCGGGTAAGATGGCGTGTGTTGGAGGCACGTTTTGACGCGTGGAACTTGCGAGCGTTACTTGCAGCAGCAGCAGAAGTAACCTTCACGATCGGCTTCACCATGGGAATAACGTCGTTCTCTTTCGGGGCCAGCCCGGCGGTGGAGTGTGGTAATTTTTGGGGTCTCGTCACTTCCTGCGTTCGCGCGTTTCGAATTTCCGAATGGTGGCGACTGGTTTGCACCGTGTTGCCTGCCCCCCGTGCCCGTGAGTGGTGTAAGTCTGCATTTCGAGCGGCGCATGAGACTCGCTGGCTCGGTGTCTGCATTTGTCTCTTTCGGTGATGGTGATGGTGGCCTTTTGCGTTGGTCAGAGAGTCGCACAGAAACCGTATCCTCCGGACGCGCGCTACAAAGACAACGTAGAAGACGATGCTCAAGGTTAACTGCTTCAACCGACCCGCGCCGACGGTCGTACCGGAGGAGTTGACTTGATCGTGTCTTGCCCCCCCGTTGTTGCCTTTTCCCTGCTAAACCCTACGCTGCGGGTGCGTTTTTTTTTCGCAAGTGCTGCTCCGAGTGGCGGCAGAAGGAAGAAGCAGCCAGCGTGTGCGTGTGCTGTGCTGTTTGGGTGAGTGGAGAACAAGAGACCCTGATCGTCTCACGGTCGCGATCGTCCTCTTCGCTCCGCGTCTTCGCCAAAGCACTTCTGTGCGGTCACGGCAAATAGGTGAAACACAAGAGTTACCTTCTGGCTGCGCAGAAAACCCACGACCCGTCGACGGTCGTCGTTTTCGGGTTCGCCTCCAGCGTGACGTTTTGATGGGCGTCCCGAGGCTGGCCATGTTGCGTGTGATCATCCACTCTGTGTGCCAGCGAAAACAAAAGTAAGAGTAAAACAAGTATTTCGGCGATATTTGAAAACCTGTGGTGGTGATTTTTTGCCGTTCATGCTCTCACACATGTCTGCAAAACATGACGCATGTACTTGATGCACAAGCGCTTGTGCAGTTCTGTGGCTTAAGAACTCACGTGTTCCATCATTGTGTTGGTGAGTCACAGAAGACGAAGAGAATCGCAATGGAAAGAACGACAGGAGTAGGGTATCTTTTTTATATAACTTTTTTTCTATTCAGGTGATTGGCGCCATTTGTTTTATTTGAAATCTTTATTTCCATCCAAAAATGAGGTGAATTGCTCTTAAACTTAAAACAGGTCGCTTTAATCTCGCGAAAACAAAATGCACTTCAGAAATAGTTTTACAAAACTATTTTTTTGATATGCCTTGATCAATTTAGGCTTTAATTTAAAAGAATAATTTAGAATCAGACCGAGTCGCTGGAATAATGCTTTAGTAATGAATCCTCTCTAGAGTCGGCGTCATGAAGTCTAAATTGAAGCAATTGAAATTGAGATGAATGGATCATGAACATTTTTTAAAATTTAGTTTGTTCGCTTAGTCATAATTGTGTAATAGTATGTGGTGGAAGATTTAGTTTTGTTCTTAACAAAAATTGTACCTATTCAAATGTTGAGAATATTTTATTAAATTTGAGATAATGTTTAAATTTTTATTTTGTATCGCTACATCGACCGACAATGTTAGTACATCTAATACTAAATTGACACTAAATCGGTAGTCGTTTGAACCATCTTGACAACTCGTACGTGTTCATCAGCTCTTAGCGGCTTGTAATAACTGTCTTACAACGAACATCAATTCACAACTAGCTTGCCCGTGTCGGAACATCCGGTGCATGTTTGTTCGATGGATGGCATCTCCATTAAAAACACACACACTTTACCACCGATATTCTCGCTTGTGCGCTGTTGGTGCATGAGCGAAAATTGCATCCTTTCTTATTTCTGCTAGCTGCCCGATCAGCTCGGTTTGCTTTTTCCTGCTCCGGGTGCGAAAACACACCGAAACCGCACGCGTTTTCCTTCAATGTCGAAATTGTGACGGCGTGTTCGGGGCGTTGTTCGATACAGCGGCGGATGAAGACGTTGAGCGCTCACGTTGGCCGCGTGCCAAGCATAACACGAGCTGCACGAGCGTCCCGTTTGTGTCACACTTTCTTCGCGCATTGAGCGGTAATTTTCTGTTCAATTGCCAATTGCGCGGTCGGGCGATGAGTCGCGGGTCGATGAGTGCAGCGAAAGTGAAGCCGAGTGTCGTGGCTGATTAATTGAAAGATTAGCTAGCAGATTTTTCATTACATCAATTGAGAATGTTGCCTTTGGTGGAACGGGCAGCTGGAGCTCGCATGCAAACCAATTGATTGCAGAAGGAGTTTCAGAAAACTATTCTTTGCCTTTTGTGCGTGTAAGTTCGCGCGTCTGTGTTTGTATGTCCCGCAAACAAAACGTGCCAAACCGACTGGTTAACCCTTGTCGACCTTTCCTTTTCGCGCACACTCCATCTCTTGCATTTCTGGGAGCGTGTTCGGCACTTGTTGAATGCATATTATACCGGAATGACACTGCAGTTGCTGATCGCTGCTTCAGCGCCCCTCATTCGTTTCCCCAATCTTACATGTGTCTGCGTGCTTTTTCTTCGTGTTTCGCCATCTTTGCATGCACGCTGTATGGATTTGAAGCACATCTTCTCGTTCACGGTGTCACAAGAAGGCGACGGGTATGAGTTGGCCTGGCGCGGGTGAGGTCGCATGAAACAAAACGACCAACTTGAATCGTCGCGCTGGAGGTGGAAGTGTGATGCACATTTGCAGCGTTGCAGTTTCCGCTCGCGGGAAAAACCGGCAGTGGCTGCTGCGTCGCAATGTTTTTCGCTAAAAATAAACCATTATTTATGAGATATCGTGAAAAAGGAGCGTGGTGTGGTAGTGCTGTGGTGCTCACTGCTCGCAGACAATTTGATATGGCTACGGTTGTTATATCCTGCGTGATATTTTATGCAAGTGATGATGTGGCTAATTCGAACACTTTGTATGTCGTCAATGAGGCCCAAAATTGTCGTTGAGAAATTTGTTCATGTTCTTGATCTCATGAAAACTTAAAACATATCAATAATATTAGTAATTATATATTGATCCTGATTGACCGTGATTTCTTGTTTTGTTGTTACTTTTACGAAATGTTTGTATCAGGCATGAAATATTTCTTTCAGAACAATATTTCTGAGCGGCTAGTGTCGGTCATAAAAGTCATTTTCTTCAAAATTATCTTCTTCGTTCTGTATGCTTTTCTTATTTCCTTCAAAACATTGTATTTTATTATCCCTCCAGGTTTTGTCGGCTCACTCTGACTTCTGATTATTTGTTGATAAAGTTTTTCATCTTTCCTAAAGAGAACAAACGTATCCACATTGAAACATATACAACACATCTTTCAACTCATATGAGGCATTTTTACGTTCATTCCAGTCGAGCGTTGTTGTTAGTTAATTTTGGATCCTAGAGAAGAGGTTATAGGTTCGGACTTTATTTGAGTTTGATCTTTTTGTAATCAACTTTAATTTAATTACTGTTTTGTGTGTTCGCTCTACAATAAAATATCATGTGCGCAAGCAATTAAAAAACCACGCGAGTTGAATTATAAACTAAAACTAAAAAAATAACGCACTGTCCAGAGGCGGACTGACTGACTGACGGACTGCGGACGGGTAACGCAAATTTATCCAATCGACTCAATTTTGTACTGATCGTGCCGCATAAAAGCCATCGACAAAATTTAGCTTCAAGCGTGCGTCGTTGTTTCACCATTTCCCAAACCATAAAACCACACTTACTCATACACGCACACAAACACAGACGGGCCACGGCGGTCCACGGCGGTCCACGGTGGTACAATAAAACTGCGGAAAAAGTAGTAGCGAAATAAAACCCAAACACTGGCGAGCAAGCAGGAGGGCAAAAAAAGCCGCGCAAAGCCGCACCAGTAGTGACATGCCTCAAATGAAAGCAAATTGTGTATAAATTGAATTATTATTTTTGCACACACTCTCTGGACCGCCGTGCCCAGCCGGACCGCAGCCGCACGGAGGGGGGTCTGTGGGTATTCTCCCCGTTTTTGGTACATGCTCCGCTACATCCTGCATATCCGTGCGGTGCTGATGCACGAACTGGCTCCATTACTGCTGCAGTCAAAAGCGACCGACCATTTTTTTGTTGTTTTCTGTTTGAGTGGAGTAACGGCATGATGATGTCGCCCGAAACCACCAATAAACCGACCGGGGCTTGGGTTGCTTGGGTTGGGTTTGTCCCGGTTTCGCGCAACAGTTCCGCGAAGTCTTCCAGCACCGACGCGTCTCATCCCACACTGTATTTACACACATCAATAACAAATAGGAGAGAAAATTGTGCGAGTTGAAATATGGACTCGCGCTTCTCATGCACGCGGGTACGGCCACGTCCCCACGTCAGTCGGCCGTAAAGTGTTGACTCTTGGTTATGATTTCTTTTGATGTATGACTTCATGGCACTGGCCATTCGGTTGTGGGGCTACGCTCTCCGCCAGTGTTGAGCCGTGGACCGCCGCAGCATTCCAAAAAATAAAACTGCCCGAAACATGAAACAATATCGAGTACAAACACGCAGAGATGAAACATGAGATCATTCGTCGTCGTCCGAGGATGGTCTCTGGTTTATGTGTTGCGCAATAATGTAGCACACTGTGCAGCGAGTTGAATCTGCCAGCAGCATTTTCGGAGTTTGCTGATTTTCGATGCTTTCCACTCGCTAGTGTGACCTCTAATTATGGCTGGAAGTCGCGTTTTTTTTTGATAATTTGCTAGCAGCAGTATTTTGTTGTGGTGCTGATTGTTTTGTTTATGTTACACCTTTTCGCTGTACGCTCCCCGAATTGCCGAATTGCTAATGAATGAGCAGAGCGAGTCAGAGTAGCAGTTGCGCGTCGCAAGTCGCAAGACCGTTCCCGGGCCCGGACGCTAATACCCTTGAGTTAATGAAAGCATTAAACATTCATGAGCTGCTTCTCATCTTGCTGAAAAGCAAAAATAAAAGGGACCATGGATGTTTTTTTTATTACCATGGATAAAATTCCATGTCTTTGTCGCCCGAATCTTTTGGTGTGGTGCGAATTAGGTAGGTGCCCGTGGTGTTTTATGCCTTCGGGTGGCTAGATTTGTCTGATGTCAGAATAGAAATTGAAATTATATTGTTTTTTTATGTCTCGCTTGAACGAGTTAACACTTTTTTTTATTGTGTTCAATTGTTTTGTGTACATCCGCCGAGTTACGCATTGTAAAT